>CACRXK020000424.1:4978-57268 GCA_902702795.2 Paramuricea clavata | reverse complement strand
CCCCCCCCCCCCCCCCCAATATTTCACGAAGTGTTTGCCACGAGTTCGGTTGAGTTAGAAAATAAAGAATGTGTGGAGTCCAGTGTCCACATATAGAATGTCTCTTAATGTCTCCAATATTTGTTGCAGGGAAGGTGCAAGACTTGCTTACAACAAGATCACAGATCCAGTGGTAGATTATTCATTCCATAATTTTCAATTATTAACGTGCTGTTTCTACAGGAATAAATGAGTGACATTTATCGCAAGCCAACAATGTGAACTTTCTACAGCATTGTGTGATCTTTTTTTCTGTTTAGGAGGATGGCATCGACTTAAGAAAATTCCAGAAACTGTTGAAGTATTTCAAACCTAGAATGTGTATGTCCTGAAATCTGTGCTGAACAGTGGCGTAGCCAGCCCGACGATTCAGTCCCGTTATGCAAATATTGCCGTGTTTATAAACTATCAACACAATCAATTTCTAAAGAAATGAATAATGATAACGAGTTGAAATTTGCATAGCGGGACCAAATCGTCGGATTGGCTACGCCACTGATGCTGAAATTCGGTATACGCTGTAATGCGCCCCATTTATTAATTTTACTCTATTTGTACCTTAGCTGCGTTGAATAAAGTTCTTGCCTTCAAACTTCTGGATAAACGACGATCGGGGAAAATTAAGTAAGATTTGTTTTTGTGTCATAAAGATTATTTTATATATAATGCAAATTGTTCAAAACTTATTTCAACACGAGAAATAAATCTGGTATTTCCCAGCACCCATGTATTTTTCTATAAACAAAATTCAGTGAAAAACAATAAAACGTCCGTGGCAATGCGTTTTACAACAAATGATATATTTTCACACATAAAAATATCGTATTTTTTACGTGTCTTAATTTAAATACGATTTTTCTCAGTGGCCAAAAACTCTATATAACACTTATGTTTATATAATAATATAAATTATTAAATGCATTTTTTTCTCCTGTAGTCTTGACGAGTTTCGTCATATTTATGGTGTGACAAAACTTTCGTGGCGTCGGGTAAGACATTTTCACGTTTATGACCAGGTTTAAATCATCATTGCAATATGTACAGTAGTTTTCTGCCTTTTCCATTTCAGGACACTAATGGCGAATGGTTTTACAACTGGGATTTTCCTGTTCCCGTTCGTAAAGTGTTAGAAGGTGTGTAATTGACCTTTCTTCCCCCTTTGATGAAATTTTGATCTAGACAAGTCTGGACAAAAATTTCATCACAGCTTGAAAGTGCATCACAAAATTAGTAATATTCCGAAGTTTCCTTGCGAAATGTTGTAAAATGCGGATAATATAGCCTTGCGAAGTTGGCCGTTTTTCAGTCATTTGGTATTACAAATGGGAAATTGATAATCAGATGATCAAACTGATGCAAAATGTTAGATTGTAATGCAAAATGACTGAAAAACGGCAAATTTCGCAAGGCTATATTATCCGCATTTTACAACATTTCGCAACGAAACTTTGGAATATTACTAATTTTGTGATGCTCTTTCTTGCTGTGATGAGATTGTTGCCCAGGCATAACTAGATCAAAATTTCTCTCATAAGGGGAAAGGTCTATTGAGAATGACTTTTAATAAATTTTGTCACCTCAGATTCTGCACTTTTATTTCATAAACAACGAAGCAATAACTTTTCTTTTCTATTATTTCTTATAGGCATCCACTTATTGGTGACAAAACCATTTAAGAAATCGTTGTTCTATTCTTATTTTGATATTTTGATCTGTAAGTTTTAAGCCGTGTTTACCCTGCGAGCCTTGGATACAGAAGAGAGACAATACAGAAGCCTGACTTCTTGGTTTTTCCTATGATTTTGGAGTAACCGTAATTCGTCATCCTAGCCAGTGCGCTTATGAGAGGCATTCTCCCCCTGATAATATTAAAAATGGCGGACGTCCAGGGGGGGGATGCCTCTCATAAGCGCACTGACTAGGCCCATGGCGTCAGCATTTTGATGACGAATCTTGGCGTGGCAGGGGTTACGCTTTTTTGGCTGAGTCGACCTTCTGTGTGTCTTTATTTTGTGCCTTGGACTTATTGTTCTTTTTTCTCCATGCGTTTCCATGTTTGTCTGTTTTTTTACACATGAAGGCAACATATTCGTGCACCACTATGTTTCTCTTCAGGGGCGTAGGAACGGGGGGGGCACGTACCCCCCCCCCCAATTTTTTCAAAGGATGTGATGAAAAGTGTTCTTTTTGTACAAGCTAATGTCGCTATAAATACTGGATTAACATCAAAGGTGCCCTTCAGTGGCGTAACGTTATAGCAGGGGGCCCCCGGTTCAAAATTTTCGAAGGCCCCCCTGGTAGAGGTGCCAAAGGCACAAGTCGAGCGCCGTATATGCACGAGTTTTCTAGGGGGTCCAGGGCATGGTCTTCCGGAAAATTTTTGAATCTAGACTCTCTGAAATGCCATTTCCTGGACTTTGGGGAGAGATTTTACAGAATTCTGATGGTCATAAAACGACATTGTAACATATCAGAGGCCCTGGCCAATGTTTTTGCCCTAACGCCTAAGCCTGGGGGCCCCCATTTGGGTTGGGGGCCCCCGGGTTCACCCGGTCTGAGCCCATAGTAGTTACGCCACTGGTGCCCTTTTTGTTTGGTAATTTCGATGTTTTTGAAAAAAGTTTGGCCAAAAACGTGCAATTTCGGCATAGTATGACGGGGAAAATTTTTTCTTTATCCAAAAGTGCCCCTGGAAGCCGGTGCCCCCCCAAGTCTGTTGATGCTTCCTACGCCCCTGTTTCTCTTTCATATTGAGACCAATCACAAGCCTATCCTTAACCCTACTGTGCATGAAACATGAACAAACTGACCACATGAAAACGAGGCCATCATTGTGGCAAGAGTGCAATGGACACTACAGTCTATTGTGATACGTTGAAAGATACGTCCAGAATTAAAATAAAATTTTTGTATTTAAACAGATATTGTAATTTTCATCAATGGATGTACAGTTGTTTTTGAAGTGGTGATGGCTTCAAACGTTAGTCCTTCGGAGCGCGATTTCAGTACAGTTCCCTGGTTTTCCCATATTTTTACCGCGAGTAAGAAATATTTTCTGTATCGGTAATATTCATCATAGTATACCTGTGTTCTCGCTAACCTAATCTTGATGTTTTTCAAATGTGCAGTTTACGCTACAGAAGCCGTGTTAAAAATCCTTGCCTTGGGTCCTCGTGGCTATTTTGACTCCTACTGGAATTGGTAAGAGAAATGTTTTCATGACGATTTTTGTATTTGAATTTGAATTGAATGAATTCGCCAATGAATATTTATATTTTCAATGACTAGTGAAGGACACAGAACAATTAGTCCCAATTGAAATCCCACACCCAAAGAATGTATTACTTACCTTTTACATACATTTCATTTACATACATTTCATAGTTTTACATGAAGTTGCGGTTAGAGTTGGACAACTGGACTCTGTAGCTCAGTTGGTTAGAGCGCTGCACCGGAATCGCAGGATTCAATAGACCTTTCCCCTTATGAGTGCATGAAATTTTGATCTAGATATGCCTGGACAAAAATTGAAAGAGCATCACAAAATTAGTAATATTCCGAAGTTTCGTTGCGAAATGTTGTAAAATGCGGATAATATAGCACTGCGAAGTTTGCCGTTTTTCAGTCATTTTGCATTACAAACGGGAAATTGATAATCTGATGATCAAACTGATTATCAATTTCCCATTTAAAATACAAAATGACTGAAAAACGGCAAATTTCGCGAGGCTATATTATTCATTCATTCATTCATTCATTTATTAATTATTCACCATATAATACAATACAACTATACGCTAATCCGCAAATAGCAAATGCTAATCGAGGCGGATAGCGTAGAAGAAATAATTTTGTTAATTGGTAGAGCATAGTCGAAAGATAAATATAGATCTTATTTCCAGTGCACAACATGCATGTTTGAAGCATGCCGTACACTAGAATATTGCATACCATTATTTCGTAATATTGCAAAACCTATTTCATAGATTATATGAAACGAGTCTTGCTCTAGAAAAATTATATACTAGTTATATAACTACATACTGTCATAAATATATGTTATTATATTTTTGTGGATGCTAATTAAACGGTCATTAATTTAATTATCGTGGGTCTATCAACATAATCATCCTCAGTCTCCAATATGTTTAGAAGTGACTTTTTAATTATTTTGTTAAAAGTGTTTTTTCCTAGTTTATGTATCTCAGGCCAAATACTATTCCATATTTTTGCTCCTAGTTTAGCAAAGGATAAGGTTTTTTTATTCAGTCGTGAATATTTTATATAAAAGTTATTAGATACAGAATGCCTAGTGTTGTGTGTGTGTACTTCCTTTGAATAAGTAAAAAGACCAGAGATTGTACTTGGAGTGGTATTGTTCGAGATATCATACATTAGCTTAGAAACTGCGCTGTAGTAAAGCATATTTAGCGGCAAAACGTTTGAACTAATAAAAAGAGGGATAGCATGCTCACTCTTTCTTTTGAAATATATCAAACGCAAAGCACGCTTTTGAAGTCGGAGTATCTTGTTCTGATTTGCTTGGGTAGCTTGGCCCCAAATGATTATTCCATATGTGATATAGGGTAAAATGAGAGAGTGATATATATTGTGGAGAGTAGAGGGAGGAACAAAGTGTCTCATTCGTGAAATTACGCCAATTGCCTTACTTATTTTTGAAGCAATGTTATCTATGTGGTATTTCCAAGTAAGATTCTTCTCAATTAAGACTCCTAAATATTTTACATACTCTTTATGTTCAATCGAAATTAGTTCATTTGAACTGCTATCAAGCATTTTAATATTGACTTGATAATCAAGTTTCTTATTAGAAGGGTGGAAGATAACAAAATTTGATTTTTTAGCATTTAGTGATAATTTGTTTGCCGATAACCATTCACAAACGCTGAGCAATTCTCTATTAACAACTGTCTCAAGTGATTTTAACTTTTTGTCAGCGTATATTAAGTTAGTATCATCGGCAAATAAGCAAAATTTGAACACATTGGAACATCTATGAATATCATTTATGTATATTAAGAAAAGTAACGGTCCTAAGACAGAGCCCTGTGGCACACCATGGGTGTTTTCCTCTTTATTTGAGATTTCCATTCCAATTTGGGTTGTTTGTGTTCGTCCTGTTAGATATGAATTAAACCAGTTATTAATAGATCCTCTAATACCATAATGATTTAATTTTTGCAATAGTATAGTGTGATTAACAGTATCAAAAGCTTTTTTTTAGATCAATGAAAATACCACACGAAAACATCTTTTTATCCATATTTTCTTGTATATCATTCACAATATCTAAAATAGCGTGTTCAGTAGAATGTTTCTCACGAAAACCAAATTGAGATTTGAATAATACATCGTTTTCCTCAAAGAATGACTTAATTCGCTTGTAAACTAATTTTTCAAATATTCTATTAAAATTAGACAGCAAAGAAATTGGTCTGTAATTTCCTGGTTCAGTTTCATCATCACTTTTAAAAATAGGAATTATTTTAGCACGTTTTAATTTGGATGGGTATATTCCACTTAGAATAGATAAATTCATTATTTCTTCTAAGGGTTTTGATATAATTTCTTTTGCACATTTTAATATGCGGGTAGGACAAGAGTATAGTCCATGTGCTTTATTTATTGGCATTGACGCTATTTCATATTCCACTTCCACTACAGGATTGAAAAAGAAAGAGTGGGCATGATGACTTGTAGATAAATAATCACTAAAATGCTTTCTAGAATTAGATAAACTGGAGGCTAATTTTTGACCAATTGTTGAAAAATGCTTATTTAGAATATTGGAAATTTCGAACGTATTTTGTGTAGTGTCTTTTAAATTGTGGCACTTAATTGATGTTATCTGCTTATGATTTCTTTTTTTGTGATTTATCAGATTATTAATACCTTCCCAAGTTTTTCTCATATTTTTAATATTGTTTTCAAAGTACGTGTGAAAGTAAAGTTTTTTATTTATGCGTGTAAGAGTTTGTATTTTATTTCTGTATAATTTATATTTGTCTGTATCACCTGATTGAAGATAATAATTTTTTATTTTGATAGATTTTCTTAAACCTTTGGTAATCCAAGGTTTAGAGAATTGTTTTGCTTTGCGTTTTGAAACAGTTGTAAATGGGGCATGTTTATTCGCTAGTTTATTTAGTCTATTATAAAATGTTGAAAATAAGCTATCAACATTGTCTTTTTTCTTTGCAATAATAGATTCCCAGTCTATTTGTGAAAGTTCGTTTGTAAATTTTGTGTTAGAGAAACGAGAATAGTCCCTGATTGTGCATTGATGATGAGGAAATTTTTGCTTAGCTGAGCGAATGATACAAAATTGTGAGAAATGATCACTAATATCGGAGATAATATTACCACTTGAAATTTTTTCATCAACTTTGTTAGTAAAGATGTTATCAATTAGAGTTGCAGAATTCTTGTATACTCTAGTTGGTTTATCTATTGTAGGTAGTAGAGCATAACTTTGTAAAGTAAGCAAAAAGTTTTGAGCATACTTACAGGTTTGAGTTTTGAGGAGGTTTATGTTGAAGTCACCCATTAAATATATTTGTTTATTTGAGAAAGAACTATTAAACTTATCCAAAATTTCTTCAAAGTATGTTTGAAAACACTCTGGAGAATTGTGTTGTCTATAGATTACTCCACAAATAATATTTGGTTTGTTTGTAAATTGTATTTCAATCCAAAGAGCCTGAAACGCTTTGTTAGAATTTTTTTCAATGATTGTATATTTTAAGCTTTTGTCGATGTACATTCCGACTCCACCCGACGATAGGGGTGTTGGCACATATTCGAAGTTATAATTAGGTATTTCAGGATTATAATCCAAAAAATTTTCATCTGTAATTTTTGTTTCAGTAATTCCTATTACACTAAAATTATAATTACGTTCGTCTAGCAGATGAACTTGGAATTTTTCAAGATTACGCCTCAGGCTCCTTACATTGTTGTGGAGTAATGAGAAGCTAGTGTCCATATTTGCTTTTGAAAAGGATTTTTTAAGTTCACCAAATTTATGCGGCGAATAATAATGAGTTCGCATAAGTTGGTATGGAGAATTTACATCAGGGTTTATATCAGAATTTGTCTCAGTATTAAATAAGTCTAGATCACACATGCTAGGATATTTATCAAGTTCTTTTTTACTAGGAAGGGTTTGAGTTACATTCTCATAGGAGTTAGGAAGGTAAACTTCGTTATAAAATGGTAATTCGCGTAGTAGAATTTTTACTTGATTTGTTTCACAATTATTATTATCACCACTGGGCACACCGGCGATAATACAAATATTAATTAATATAGTATAGTATACTTAGCTTGAGTTCAAGTATTTATTCGCGATCCTTTAACTTATCCAAATCCTCAATATTTCTTATTCTTTCAGCACGGCTGTCGGCGGTCTTCCTTAGATAGACAATGCTATTCTTTGTCCAACAAAACTCATAGATATTTTCTTCCTTGAATTTTCTCGCTTCGTAGAGAATTTGTTGAGACTTCGGAGTTAAATGATCGTAGATTCGAATCGACGAGACTGAGCATGATCTATGAAGGCCTATCGTGTTCGGATCTACTTTGCAGGCATCACGCCGCCGACTCATCACGTCGTCCTTCACAAGTCTCCTTACAAATTTACAAATTATAGGGTTGGGCTTGCCATCTTGCTTTCTGCTCGGTACACGATGAGCGGTATCTATATCCTGAATACTTATATCTGCCCCGATCGCATGGAAGAGATCAGCGCACAATTTGCTGGTTTCATATGCTGACTCCTTTGTGTTTTGCTGTGGGACGCCGACAAGCTTTACGTTATATTGATAACTGTATTGCTGTAGATCATCAATCGCTGAACCAATGTTATCCACTTTCATAGCTATTTCGGTTATCTTCGAGCTAAATCTTTGCAGTTCTTGTTTCATTATAGATTGATCGGCATTGATAGTATCATATTTGCCGCTTAAGAATTCTGAGCTGCGAACACATTTTACAACATTTCGCAACTAATTTTGTGATGCTCTTTCAAGCTGTGATGAAATTTTTGTCCAGACCTGTCTAGATCAAAATTTCACTCAAAAGGGGAAAGGTCTATTCCTGCTAGAGGGTCTAGTTTTCGTGTTCCTGGTCTAAAGAAATTTGTAAAATTTACACTCGAAGTTTACATTTACAAATCCATTTAACAAAAACCTTGCATGTTCTTCCAGGATGGAGTTTACTGACCAGACTGAGTTTATACTTCAAAAACTCGTAAATAATTCACGAGGAAAACACAAAGAAAAATCGTAAGCGTGTCGTATAGTTATATGTGATAGAGATTTCTCTTGATTTACATAAACTTTAATTTTCTCGACTTACACAACGTATTTTTTGAAAATTATTTCGCCAATGAACGTACTAGATCGATCGTATTTGAAGCAATTTAAGGTTACAGGACACCCTTTTTGGCGTTTTGCGGAAAATCGCTACTGCGCGTTCAATATCAGTCCGATTTTCATCAAATTTGCACCAAATGTTCTCCAGTGCATGCAAAATATGGTAAAGTTGTAAAATTAACAAACAATAAAATAATGTAAGAATTATTCAAGAAAATCTTAAATCGCGGTACCGTTAGGCTTTTGAGTTGTGCTCCTGCTGGTTTCAAGTTATATTTATGAAAATATCATTTTTATACAGTAAAATAGTTGTTCTAAAAAAACGTGTTCGGAAATTTTTGTTTATTTCGTCATTCCGCTGATATGGCGATTTCTTTGAAGACTGCAATATATTTCTGAATTGTTTGAGTGAATTGCTCTTTATTTTTAAAATATCCAAAATTAAAAAAAAGCCGAACACGTTTTTGAAACTGACGTATTTAGCTATGACCTGTGAAAATTTGAGAAAAATTGGTTGAAACCCGCAGGAGCACAACTCATTTGAAAATCAGTAATTACCGTAAAATTTTTCGAGAGAAAATTGAATTTGAATATTACATTTTCAATGTTTTTCTTATTGCAGCGAAATGTATTTTATTAAATAACTCTGCGAGTTTTCAACATTTTTCGTTCAAACTTGGTCAGATAGTAGAACTAGTCTAATGCTTTCATTGAAACCAATAAAAAAATTTTAGGCAAAATTAACACTCAAAGGTGTTCTGTAACCTTAAAACATTCGCAGTGCGCGTTTTATCAGACCTAAAGATACTCGGCTTCGGCTCGTATCTTTACATATGATAAAACACTGCTCCTCGTGTTTTAAATACTACATAAAGATTTAGTGATCCAAATTTTAGAATAAATACGATAGATAAAATATTTTCATATCTAAATATTATTTCCGTTCCAGGTTCGATTTATTTGTGACAATTCTTAATATTCTCGGAAGTTTTGACAAAGGTGCTACATTTGCCACCTATCTTCGTCCAATCAGGCTATTGCTGTAAGTCGTAAGAATGTTTTGTATTTCAAACAACACAGTTTTTAATCTTATATGAAGTTGTATAATGTACCAACGGTCTGTTTTCATACCGATAATTTTACCTTTGTGTTTATTGCAGGCTATTCAAATTGAGGAAGACTTACCGTGTTGTATTCGATACTTTAAGAATATTGCTTGCCAGTTTAGTCAAGTAGGTGGAGAGAAATCACTAAACTAAACTGACTTCATATTTACACTGGATAGCTCTATCAGTTCTAAACTGTTCTCCTTAGAGGTCCAGTAACAGTCATCCCTTATTGATCCAGTGTCACTACAGGAAGAAACCTAAACTAACTTTATTTATACTGGGTAGCTCTATCAGTTCTAAACTGTTCTCCTTAGAGGTCCAGTAACAGTCGTCCCTTATTGATCCAGTGTTACTACAGCAGAAAACCTAAACTAAGCTAACTTTATTTATACTGGATAGCTCTATCAGTTCTGAACTATTCTCCTTAGAGGTCCAGTAACAGTCATCACTTATTGATCCAGTGTCACTACAGGAAGAAACCTAAACTAAACTAACTTTATTTATACTGGATAGCTATATCAGTCCTAAACTGTTCTTCTTGGAGGTCCAGTAAGGATCATCACTTATTGATCCAGCGTTACTACAGGAAGAAACCTAAACTAAACTAACTTTATTTATACTGGATAGCTATATCAGTCCTAAACTGTTCTTCTTGGAGGTCCAGTAAGGATCATCTCTTATTGATCCAGTGTTACTACAGGAGGAAACCTAAACTAAACTAACTTTATTTATACTGGATAGCTTTATCAGTTCTAAACTGTTCTCCCAAGAGGTCCAATAAGAGCCATTCCTTATTGATCCAGTGTTACTACAGGAGGAAACCTAAACTAAACTAACTTTATTTATACTGGATAGCTTTATCAGTTCTAATCTGTTCTCTCAAGAGGTCCAGTAAGAGTCATTCCTTATTGATCCAGTGTTACTACAGGAGGAAACCTAAACTCAACTAAACTAGCCTAAGAACTCTTCTCGCATGTGACTGAGGTGCAATTACAATCAGACAAGTGCATATTGCAGGAATCAAACTCAGGTGACCCGTAATATTGAGAAAAACATTTTTCTTACTACAGTTTAGGGATTGTTATCGTTCTTTTCTATTATTTCTTCGCAATTATTGGTATTGAAGCATTTGCTGGCATAGAACTCAAATCATGTTGCAGGTATGATGAACAGTTTCAGAACCAAATAACTTTATGTTTTCAAATAACTTTGATGGTAGGGAAAATTGTTTTTGTTGCAGAAATTTTTCGATTCAAGATGAGTATGAAGAGGATGGTTACTATTATTTGAATAATTTCAACGACTTTTTCCACTCTTACGGTAGGTACCATTCCTCCTCTGGGTAGGTACAAGAGCTTTCTAGCCCAAGACACAGAATAGAGACTATACAGAAGTCTTACTTATGGTTTTTCCCGTGATTTTGGCGTAACCGTAATGCTGACGCCATGGTCCTAGCCAGTGCGCGTATGGGAGGCTTTCACCCGCTAGTGATATTCAAAATGGCGGACATTCAGGGGGTGATGGCGTCAGCATTTTGAGGACGAATCATGGCGTGGCAGCGGTTACGCTTTTTTGTCTAAGTCGACCTTCTGTGTCTCTTTAAAGATTCTGTGCTCCAGAGATCTTATATAAAGGACATTATAGATAGAAGTACAGTAGATAGTGAATGGTTAACCTGAAGTTATAGAGTGAGAAATCTCTTAGAATTGAGAGAGATTTAGTTAAATTATAGACCCATTGCACTAACGTCACAAATCCTTAGAGTGTCCTCCAGATACTCCCTAACAATAGGCATAGGCGTACCGGGCGGGGGGGGCGATATTCGATTCGATTTTTTGGGCAGTCGGGCAATATTCGATCAACAGTCGGGCAATTTTGGCTTGCAATAAAAAAAATGTGACAAATTCTGCAAATTTTGTAAATTAAGTCAATTTTTGGCAAATTTTGTGATTTTTCGAAAATTTTGTGTATGTTCCGAAAAATATTGGTTGTCCGGAAAATTTTTTTGACCCCTAAAATGGTACACTGACCGAAATTTTTTTGGCGACGGGGGGGGTGGGGGGGAGGTCGCCAAAAAAATTCTTCCGGAAAACATTTTTTCGTACTAGTCGGGCAAAATCCCGAAAAGTCGGGCAATTTCTTTCCGCCCCTTTAATTTTTTCCTTCCGGTACGCCCATGACAATAGGGAGTTTACGATCTACGACGCGGCCAGCTCGACGACGCGCTTTCAAAACAAAGAAATTTGGTGTTTCCACAAACAATAGTATTATATGTTTTATCGCCATGCAAACCTACAAAGAACTTACAAAAAAAAATTGTCATGCAAGACAAAAACTGTTAATAATTCGTGGTCCCAGAGGTGTTGTCAACCGCGTTGTCATTCTCAACACAACGTTAAACAAGCATTATTACGTCTTTCAGTCAACGTGAAAGCTTAATGCGACTCAAGAGGTTACTTGAAGTCGAAATTACAGGAAACTTTGCATCGCTTCAGCCGAACGTAGCAGTTTGTAAGGTTATTTGAAAAAGCGTCGAATATTTATTACAAAATAATCAAATTGCTTACCGCTCATTCTTGAGCTGAAATTTAGACCGCGTCGTTGAGTCGGCTGTGTCGCAGATCGTAAACTCCCTAATATCTGTTCGGGTACAACAATCACATACAGCGCAAAAATTAACCATTTTAATACAAAATTATTATAAAGTTTCACAAAATTTGCTTTGTTTACGAAAGTTATATTATGCATAGATTGCTAATTTGTCCTCCAGATGCATCGTCACCGGCGCTGTGACGTCATGTGCAATGGGTCTATTTGAGTAATATTCCTTGAGAATTATTTCTGGAGTTCAAGTTGACCATATACCAATAGCTCAAGAATTAATGATGAGTTTTTGAAAAATTGTTCTAGTCACTCTGTTTGAATTAACCGTGGTGAACAACTGGCATGTGATCATGGTAAGAACAGCTCTCACATTTCTTTTTAATCAAGGAAAGAACGTGCATGCTAGCTGTTATACTGTAATGGCCTTTCAGAGGGAGGGGGGGGGGCAAAGGGGGCAATTTGCCCCGGGCCCCCAGTTTAAGGGGCCCCAAAAATTAGAAAAAAAAATGACTTGGAACGTTGTTTTGATATAAATAATGGTATGAAAAAAAATTTCTAGACCTAAATTTTACAGATATTGGTCTGAAAAAATGGGTTTTACCCATGTCTTAACATGAATTTGTTCGGAAAAAAAATTTTTAACCTTAATTTAAGTGGTGTTTGTCCGAAAGAATTTATTGACCCTTCTTTTAATGTCCGGGATCGGAAAATTTTTTAACACCTCCCCCCTCGCCAACATTTTTGGGAAGAATAGGGGCCCCGAAATAAAAATTTGCATCGGGCCCCCGAATTTCTCTGATAGGCCCTGTATAGTGTAGCTTATTGAACTTGTCTTTTTTTACATTTTTAGGAAGGTTTTGCTATTGCCACAACCGAATGGAGTCGAATATTTTTTATGGTCTTTTATGTTGTTATATTGGTAAGCTTTTCTCGGAATGAAGTTCGTTTAGTTTAAGAAAGTCAATGAGGAAAAAAAACTGGAGACATGCCTATATCATAGATATCTTATATACACTAGATAGCGCATCTCCTTTAGTAAAATTGAAGCCAAGAATATTCCAGCAGTTACCCCCATTTGAATAGATGGCGGCCATGTTGGTGTTTCCCACTCGCTGATAAACGCTTAAAAAACAACAATAACTTTCATCATTTGAATAGTTTGAAAATGTATTTGGAATAGGTTTAACTTAATGTTTAAGTTCCCTGTTTAAGAAATAGAAAATATACGAGTCTTTTCGTTTCATGGGAATACCCTGAGCCTGCAATCACGGCTTCAATTTTTGAATTGCAGAATAGTTAGATGCGCTATCTAGTGTATATAAGATATCTATGGCCTATATAGGCAGCTTACTGGATGCAAGGAATATTCAGCACACCTCAGTTCGTCTTGAGAGATGGAGCTCGCTCCCTTCGAGTCGAGTTAGGATTTATCTACTTGGAATATTTGTCATTTATTTTTCCAACAGGTCGTGATGACAATTGTCGTTGCTTTTATTCTCGACGCGTTCGTCTTCTGTATCGAGTTTCGAAAGAAACATCAAAACAGTGCAAGTGAGTTTCTGCTGCTTCATTGGTTTTCTTTTTTGAAAGAAATTGGATACAAATGCATTTAGCTCATTCAAATATATTTCGCTTCTTCCAGAGGACACACACAAGGTCGTCTTTCAAACATATCTCACTAAAGATGAGCTGAAACTTGTCGACCCACGACTGGCCCAAACAGACAGAGTAAGTGTCAAATACTAGTATAAGCAGAACTGAAACAATAACAAGGGGGCTTTACAAGGGTGGGGGTGGGGGGAGGGGGTGGGTGACAAGGCATGGAGGGTGTAACATGATAGAGGTTCCAGAATTTATTTTTGGTTCCAACAACTCTAACGTTCTGACGTAATTTCTACAGGAGAGAATCATTTTTATTGGTGAACGAGTTTTAACTCGAGATGATCTCGTTGAAGAAATGTACAAAGACGAATTGGAGGTAGGTTTTGGAAATCATCGAGGTCCGAAATGGGTCGTCCCTTGTTGATCCAGTGTAACTACAGGAGGAAACCTAAACTAAACTAACTTTATATACACTGGATAGCTCTATCAGTTCTAAACTGTTCTCGCTAGAGGTCCAGTAAGGATCACCTCTTATTGATCCAGTGTTACTACAGAAGGAAACCTAAACTAAACCAACTTTATTTACACTGGATAGCTCTATCAGTTCTAAACTGTTCTCCCTAGAGGTCCAGTAAGGATCATCTCTTATTGATACAGTGTTACTACAGGAGGAAACCTAAACTAAACTAATTTTATTTACACTTGATACCTCGATCGAAACTGTTCTCCCTGCCACTAACATCCCAAACAACGCGCTTTGTTTCTAGGAATCTTGTAGAAATCAAGATGACACACTCCGTTCCCAACAATCATTGCGAGCTAACCCGTCATTAAATGCTGATCGTATTGAGTTACATGACCATTCTACAGTATCCAGTGTGGAGGAGGACACGTGACCAAAGCAGTTGATGTCGAGGATCTCAAGTTAAAATTTGAAGAAATATGTTTGCATTATTGGGCGCCATCTTGGCTGATTTAGTGATACGTTTACTTTACACGTTATAGTGAGGAAATGAAGTCAATTTTCTAATTTGAAAAAGAAATATTTTCTAATTCTCGATTTGTTTTAAAACACTTTACCGTACCATCACTTGCTCGATACGACCAGTATACAGGGTGTCTCAAAAAAACGCTATGGAAATTAACAGGCTGTGGTGCATCATCAACTTTGCTAAACAATTCAATTTTTACATAGGACGAAAGAACAGTTATTTAGCTTTTCAATGATACTCTTTTTAAGTCGTAACGATGAGAAATGGCCACATACTCGTCAAATAAATATTGCCGGTCGAAATCACATTCTTCCACCGTTGGGAATTGCATGGAAAACGAAACACAGACAATTCCCAAGAGGGAATTAAAGTTGAATCATTGTTAAATTATCTAAATGAGCTCAACTCGTCAACCGTCGTCTTAGTGAGACAATAAAAACGTCCATTATTGCATTAAACATTGTTCAATTAACCACTGAACAGAGAACAATCGTGATCAAAACGTTTTACGAAACAAATACCTTGCAGCAGGCTCGCGTTGCTTTTTGATTGGTTAACTTTGCATAATTATGTAATGTATTTTCAATATTTCGACCGACAATTTTTATTTGACGAGTATATGGCCATTTCTCATCGTTACGGTTTAAGAAATATATCGTAGAAAAGCTAAATAACAGCTCTTTCGTCCTAGGTAAAAATTGAATTGTTAGCTAAGTTTGTGATGCACGACAGCCTGTTGAATTTCCATAGCGTTTTTTTTTAGACACCCTGTATATGTATTTTATGTGTGTTTTATCATATGGTTTTATAAATCAACCAAGATGGTGTTAATCTGATTGATAATATTAATATTTAATAAATTTGTCGCACAATCTTTTTTAAATATTTATAATCTATTAAAAGTGTATATGTTTGTACATAAACCTTAAAAATAGGGGGAGAAATTCTGGATAAGTATAAAAGAGTATTTTTTAAAGAATTCTATACATAATTTTATACCATACTGCACGTTCACGAATATAATTATTGTAAGGTAGTCTTTTGTTGTAAACTGTATTTTATTTTTGCGGTATTTGTCACAATTAGCCTTGCTCGTCTAAACGCCTTTTTTGGCGTACTGTTTCAGTCCCAAGTCTGAGAGTGTTCGCACCACAAAATGCGACTTTTTTATTATGTTTTCTGATGTGGAAAGACAGTACCCTGAAACTAGCGAATATCCGCTTGAGAAAGGTTAATTTCAGAGGGTTAATTTACACTGATCTTTTTGGACAGTTGCGCAGAAAACGGAACCCCCAAAGGGCGTGGTCCGCGTGGAGTATTGCCAGCGATACAAATGGTAAGTGTACAGCGGGGTTGCCCTAAAACGTGGAAAACACGTGGGAACACACGTGCGAAATTCGAAAATAGAACTGCCCAAAGTTGTCAAAGTTTATTTCAATATACAAAACGAAGTTAGTTTTTTAATAGTTTGACTGTAATAAACGTTCGTACCGGTACATCATTATACGAGGAGTTAGACAACAAAGCAAACTCCAATCAAGGTTTAATTCCCATGTTACCAGTAAAGATATACAATAAGATTGAATGTATATTAAAAGGTAAGTACTAAACATTGAATTTCACATCAAGAAGTTGACATGACTGCCTTACAAAATTGCAAGTCAAATCTTGTATACAATACTCTTTATAGATCAAAATTGTTTGAGAAAAATGAAGAAATATTATGGCAGAGATTACGTTGGTCTAAATGCTGATTTAAATCTTGGATAGAAGGTTTGTATTAATCTGCAAATGCAATTTATATTTGGGACAATTTTGAGCTATTTTAATATTAAAGAGCAATGTACGTGTCCCATTGTCAAAGGTGAAATCACATAAAACTACAACAATAGTATTTAATAATTTTTATTACGTATGAAATATCAATTTAAAATTCTTAACAAATACCTTGCAACAATCTAAAATTTAAATAACCCACTTATATAATACCCTTTTAGCCTCTGAACTCTTCAACTACATCAATAAATATAAAATATTAACTTCAGATATATACTTGATATCAATAACTAATTTGAATATATATTATAAATAGACCATCAGTGTCTTTTCATCTTTCTAAATGTTTCAATAATGGCCAAACATTTTAGTGAACTAATTCTAATTAAGTCTAAATTAATGATTAAGTTTGCTTTAATGCTAAGTCCCTTTTATTTAAAGCCCAGTACATAGAAACAAGTTTAGTTTGTTAAAAACCTGTCCTGACTTAGCAGTTTTATGTGATACATGACCATCGATGCAAAACATTTGATAGTAATCGTAGTTTTTGACATTTAATTAATTAAGCGCAGTCACTAATTCAATATCAGATCAACAATTGAACAAAGCCCGCCAAATTCAATCACGACTTGCGAATATTATAATTATATGTGCTGACTCATCATTAAAATAAGAGGTGGTCTCATATCACATAAAACTGCTGTAATATGCAAGCCACAATGAGTCTTGTCTTTGAAATTCTTTTAAATATTCTCCTACGGAGAATTTATGAAGGAAAAATTGCTTGCGTCTGTACGGGGGCTTAAACTTTCCTTATATTTATGCTTATTCATTACAATGTTAAATCCTTTGCAAAACCCAAGCAAGTTCTATGACCTTGTTTTGAGGAAGGTTTTGGTTTATTAACAATCTAATTACCATGACATGATTGTCTTTCACAATGAGTGATTGCTTACATGACAGAACAACACAATCTCTTGACACCGAACAATGTTTGCTTTCGCACTCGAGATAATTCAACCGACATATCATGCGACTTATTCACCATTTCCCACTCACCAATTTTGCTTGCATCACCATCGCCTAGCAACCTTGTAGCCTCATTTTCAAACTTGTTTTCATCCCCCTTTTCAGATGCTTCTGGTCTAGATTCGAATCCTGTTCCAATGACTTCCTGTTTTGACTCAGTCCCCTCTGATGCAATCTCTTCACCTGCCACTTCCGGTTTTGATTGGGTCCCAGACTCCTCCCCTACATTAGACTCTGTTTCCCCCTCAGGAACATTTCCAATGATTTCCATCTTAGGCTCGGCCTCCGACTCTTCGCTGATTTCCTCCAATGTAATTCTTGATCCGTTGTCGTCCGTGTCGGTGAGAGTAAACAATCTGCTCGTGTCGGATGTTGAAATTGTGTCTGGAGCGTCGGATGAAGTGAGTAAGTCAGACGCAAGGCTAGATACTTCTGTAAGATCATCATCATCACCTTAATGATAGAAATAATTAATAAATAAAGTTAGTCATGTAGTAACACTGGGCCAGTAAGAGATGACCTTACTGGACTTCCAAGGAAATTGATAGAGCTATCCAGTATAAAAAAAATTAGTTTAGTTTAGGTTTCCTCCTGTAGTAACCCTGGATCAATAAAAGATGATTATTACTGGATCTCTAGGGAAAACAGTTTAGAACTGATAGAGCTATCCAGTATAAACAAAGTTAGTTTAGTTTAGGTTTCCTCCTGTAGTAACACTGGAACAATTACAATAAGAGATTATCATTACTGGACCTCTAGGGAGAACAGTTTAGAACTGATAGTCTATCAGTTCTAAACTGTTCTCCCTAGAGGTCCAGTAATGATCATCTCTTATTGTTCCATGCAGTGTTACTACAGGAGGAAACCTAAACTAAACTAACTTTGTTTATACTGGATATATAAACAAAGTTAGTTTAGGTTTCCCCCTGTAGTAACATTGGATCAATAAGAGATGATCCTTACTGAACCTAGCTCTAGAGCTGTCCAGCATAAATAAAGTTAGTTTAGTTTAGGTTTCCTCCTGTAGTAACACTGGATCAATAAGAGATGATCCTTACTGGACCTCTAGGGAGAACAGTTTAGAACTGATAGAGTTATCCAGTATAAATAAATTTAATTTAGTTTAGGTTTCCTCCTGTAGTAACACTGGATCAATGAGAGAGGACCCTTTCTGTACCTCATGGACGTACATTATCCAGTATAAATAAAGTTAATTTATTCTCACCTTCCGGAAAAGATTCGGAACATTCCGTATTCTCCGCCATCACCACCACTTCCGGTGCGACAATTTCCGAAACTTTCTCTGGCACTTCACTCGGACCATCCTCGCCAGTTATCGTATCCTCGTCGGACTCGTCACCAGTCTCCACAGGTAGCTCGGTTGGGGAATCCCCCTCGTCGGAAGAATCCAGTCTCGTTCCATCAGGTCCGATAAACGAAACTTTCCGTGCCGGTTTAACGGGGAGTTGTTTAGCCATAGCACTAGACATATTATCTGAGGCGGTTTTTGATTCATTGTTAATATCCTCAGTTCCTTCGCTGTTTTCCGTAAGCGCTTTGACTGCATTTTGGTCATTAATGTCAGCAGCAGCTCCAGAGCTTTCCAATGTAGCCTCGGTTTGTGTTTCGTCGTTACTCGGTTGTTCCGTAGTGACGCTATCTTCCTTCGACTCGCTTGTTTGTTTTTTCGACTTTCTACGCTTCAATGACAATCCACGTTTGAAGAAGCTCTTTCGCTTCGTTCCTTTGTCTCCTTCGACTATCACGGATTCAGGCGACGACCCCTTACCTCCGTCGAATAAGGCTTCCCCCTCCGCCTCGCTAGCTTCCCCCACACTCAAGTACCCCTCTCCATCACTTTGCTCCGTGATCTCACCTTGCTTCTTCTCGCAAACAACCTGTCCTTGCTCCACACTTGACATCACATTCTCGACTGTGGACGCAACAACACTCCCTTCCCCGCTTTCATCTTTCTGTTCCTCGCTTTTTTCTCCCGTATTCTCGCTTTCTTTCACGCGAAGTTCACAGCTCTCATCAACCGAACTTTTCTTGCTATTCCGCTTAAAAAGACTTCTGCGTTTAGACTTCTTCTTTCCACCGCTAGCCGACTCACCGGTAGATTTCTGGCCAGGATCTTCGCCGGAGGATTCTGTCGCTTTATTATCTTCGACTGTATTCGTTGGCGTTTGAATGAACTCTTGTTCAACAATACCGCTAGCTTTCTCCGGCGTGTCGTCGCAATTCTGAGTCGCTACCGTAGCCTGCTGCTCCGTTTCGAGATCAACAGGTTGCAATTCGCCTTCCTTTTTCCCCTTGCTACTTCGTCGCTTACGAAATGAAAACTTTTTCGCTGATTTCTCTGATTTCGTGTCCATAGTTTCGAGTATGTTATAAAAAATATCGCCAGCCGTTATAACTTTACACACACAGAGTTCACACACAACGGACTAAAGCCCTAACTGATGACTGATCAAAAGCCAAAGCGCTTGTTAAATGCTTTGAAAATTGAAAGGAAGTGACATCATATTGAATTGATGTTTATCAAAAATTGCTATGCCTGAGTGGGACAGCTGGTCTTTTGTAGTTGTGCCTAGCAATATTTCACACCGAAAAACACATTAACTAAACTAAAAGTTCTGTACTGTGCTTCGAAACAGTATGTACAAAGTGTATGAAGGCTTAAAAGGTACTAAATTCTGTGACTATATCACCGAAAACCGAAAAATTATTTGTAATTAGCCCACTCCGGGTTAGGGAAGAATATTAATCCACATTCTCTCTCCGCCCATATTTTTAACGCCTTTTTGCAAACTCGCACGAACGGGTACCCGCACTTGAAAACAATATAACATCAAACTAAAACTAAATAATATTGACCACCAGAGGCTCATTTTCAGCAAATTTTGCTAAGAAACAGCGATATAAAGCTTTGGCTGTCGGTCAATTTCGTTCACAATGTCAAAGTTGGCATTGTCAAGCCTGAAGCCGCCAAGTGTCGGGATTAATGGAGCCGCCTTGTGCTTGTGCTTGCGACAAGTTTTTAAATGTTACTTGGATAATGCGTTCGCATTTCTTAAACTTAGTTACTAGTTTCTAGATGAAATTCTAAGCAACTTTTCAGCAAAGACAATGTCTTTTGTCAGCACATTCAAGTGAAATGCAAATTCTATTGAAACTCGATGGCGAAAGGTGTCAATAGACATATTGGCCACGCTGCCTCGATAAAGCGTGCGCGGCGAACTTCAAAGAAAGGCCATGGTGTTAAAAACTCGTTTCGGCTGCGCGGATTAAGGTCGCGGTCACACTAGCGCTTGTGCTTGGAGATTACCACCGGATTAGCGTGCTTGCTTGAACACATACCAAGCTCATGCTAGAATGCAAGCCAAGCACGTCGCGGTCACACTCAAAAAAGCAGCGTTTGCTTGCTTGCTGTTGTTGACAGATAAACATTAAAATCCTATATAATAATCTAAAGTCCATTATATTAAAGTCATGCAACGAATATACATTATTCTTGTGATTTCGTAGGCCTAACTAAGTTTAGACTTTAGAACATATAGAGAAATGTGTCTTTGTCCTTAGTTCAGGCGCAAATCGCTTGCCCGATCGTTATTTATTATCATATTATATGTATTAAATAGGGATTGTATATTATATAATTACACGGGCAAAAACTAAATTACTTTGAAACTTTGAATTTGGTTTCTGCTTCAGGTTTCCATACAGAAATACCGTTTATTCATTCGACTCACTGCTTAGCGCGTTGTTGTGTAAGCAAAATAGTTCGAATCTACCGCGGTTCTGTCTCTATTCAAATTGAAAATGACATGTTGAAATTACTTGTCTATTTGCCTCCTAAACTCCACATTTTATTGGCTGAATTATTTAATCCACTTGAGATCCACATTCTAGCACGATTCAAACATACCCTGTAGTGTGTTTGGATCGTGCTTCGGCGCCTTTGAAATTTCAAGCAAATCGTGTCAGATTTCAAGCATGCTTGGGTTTTGTGTTTTGCGCGGTCACACTGGCAAGCGCGCTTGGAAGGTGATGTGTTGAGCGATTCAAGTGGATTTAGTTCAAGCAAGCACGATTCTAGCGCTAGTGTGACCGCGACCTAAGTCCAGCAAATCACTAAAGTCGCGACCGAAAGTTCTTGTCGAGTGATATTGAAAATTAGCAGCAATTTTTGTGCGATAATTTGGGTAAAATTATAGTGCTTTTTTTTTGCGATACATGACAATGTAACAACATCACAAAGGTCAAGAGTCGTGTTAATTGTCAGCGAAGCTAGGCGAAGGTCGAGGGTCTTCACTCTTAGTTCAGACACAAATCATGACCTATACTGAACCAGCACGTTTGAAATATTTTTTTTAGGTGGTTTAGACACAAACCACGGCAGCTTTTTGTAGATTACTACCTACACTGGACCACCACGTTTGAAATATCATTTAAGCATATTACCTTGCAAATTACTAAATTATTTAGGTTTAAATTGACCTATGGCCTTGCTGTTTGTGCCAAGCACATGATACAAATTGTCAAGTACCAGTTTGCCATTCGTAGCTGAGGAAACCATTTCAGACTATACAAGCAGGTTATTAAAACCAAACAAAAGGCTCAAAGAATGGGTTCTATCATTCAATATTATCAAAAACATCACCAAGACAAGCCTTAAATTGTCACGAATGTGTTTCATGAATGAGATAAAACTCGCTCTCAAGCCCCGTCGGCTAAATAGGTTAATGAATAAAGCGCCGTTCTAGAAATCCGAGATTGGAGATTTTTATTTGCTGTGACAGCGTTTCTTCGACCAGCGTTACGTCGTTGTCACGAAAATATTTCACGGACTTAAATTGGATTAAAAAACATACTCTTTGGCACAATGCATTGGGGCTGTTGTTCCTTTTTATTGCGTCCGCAGGTTAGGGCTGTTGGTTTGCCAAATTTTCTGCCATTCAAGTCTCAAGAGCATATGAATAATAACTTAGCATCTAGTTATTTGGCCCTTGTCCATCTTTATGTGTGAACAATAGAACTTAAAACGTATCTCCGGTCAGTTTCAGCTGTAAGGCTAAGAGACCTCGATACAATTGACACACTGAATCCTCGAAAATGGCTCATTAATATGCCTTGTCACAGGTGCTCCTACTATTCTCTCCTAATATCCTAAACGTGCAAATGAGTTGAAATTTAAGGTGAAGTGTGGCCTGCGTAGCAGCCGGTTTTTTGAGAGAGGACTTGCGGGCGGGGGAGTTAGGGCGGGAGAACGGCGCGCGGGCGGAGAAAAGGGCGAAGTGCGAAAGACAGCTGTTGGAGAACTCTATAAAGGGATCGGTCATTATTTATGGTGGGGGGTTGCACCGAAGAGAAATGTTTTTTTTTTTTTTTACTCAACCTCAAATATCAATTAAAAAATAAATACCCACCCCTGGCCAAAAACTTTACAAAAGAATACCATTCAGTTGTCACACATGTCCTTTACCATTTCTGTGACATGAGTTTGATAACGGCTTGTGAAATTTTGTAAAGTTTTATGTTGTCTGTTGTCTGCTGTCATGTTTTCAACAAATCGGACTGAAATTATCAAGATAGTGATTCACATATTGTATTGACATATGACTGTTGACATTGCTTTTCAGTCTCCAATATTTGAGTGAATCATGCTTTGTAAATGACAATAAATTTTTTGATTACCCAACCCTTGAATTGTTTTGTTTTTCATTTACCCAACCTTTTACTCACTCAAAATTTTGTTTACCCAACCCTTTTCTCTTCGGTGCCCCCTCCCGTCCCCCGCCATAGCTAATGACCGGTCCCTAACCACAAGCTCTCGACAACTGGACTCTGTAGCTCAGTTGTTGGTAAAGCCGCCGCACACGAGAGCAACTTGCTGAGCTAACCGCCTCGCGAGGCGATTAATAATTAGCTCAGCAAGTTGCAATGCTCTCGTGTGCGGATAGTTTTCGTGAGGATTTAACCTCTCGAAGCCTTGAGGAAAATATCTATCGTGTTTGATATTTTTCACCTCGCGAGGAAAATATCTCGGCGTCTGCGGATGTTGTGAGCTAAATGCTGAGCTGTTTGAATCAATTAGCCAATGACAAACCATGGTTTCTTCATGTGACTTGGAACAAAATGGAGGAAAATGCAAATGATTTGTTATTTATGTTGTTGTTGAGTAGTTTTCTCAACGTGTGCGGCGAAAATACATAGCTGAGCTAGCTGCCTCGCGAGGCTGTTAGCTCAGCAAGTTGCTCTCGTGTGCGGCGGGATTTAGAGCGCTGCACTGGAATCCGCGCTGGAGTCGCAGGTTCGATCGATTCCTGCCAGAGGACATATAGTTCGCAGTTGCTCCTGGTTATATGTGTTAATAAATGTATAACATTTACAGTCGAAATTTCAATCAACAAAGTCCTTCAACATTGTTTCCAGATTGTCCACCTTCGTGAAATACAACCTCATGCTCGCATCCCGGCAGCCCCCATCCGAAAATTGAAACGGAAAATTATTTCCAGTTTTTCTTAGAACGAAATTTCGGCTGCGAGCAGGCTACGTACGGCTAGGAAATGTTATCTGGTTTGCCCATCATCGTGAAACATGGCTAAGGAAACAATGTTTCCTGGATTAGAAGGTTTTACCATGGATTGTAAAATAACTGGATAGGAAACTTCCTGACGTCACAGTCTAAACCTAGTTGCAATCTGTGACGTCACGTGTATTGCCAAAGTTCTCGGCATTTTTGTTGTTTCGCTATATTTTCCGCTTTAAAAGAGTAATATTGAAGCATAAACTGGTCTAATTGTTTTAAAAACATGCCTAAGCCACGACAAAGTATTCAAGGTAAATGTTTTTCGTCTTTGTTTAGTATTTTTTCACATCAGTGTAGCTACGAAATTGGCGTCGCCAATTTTAATGAAATTTACGATGCATTTTTTACTGAATACTTGGAGATTTCATCGTAGAATGGCCTAGTTATATTTATTTGCTCTTTGACTAAAATGTTTAGCTGTATTATCGCTAAACATGCCGTTTTTGAGAATTTGGTTTGCAACTAGGTTTCAACGCCATCATCCCATTGAAAACATTAGGTCACGTCAGCTAGCTTCTTATCCATGTATTTTATTATCCATGGTTTTACTAAACAGAAGGAGATTGAATTAATAGCGAGTGAAGCGAAGCAAAGAGAATATTAAGCAACTTACGAGTCTTTTAGGTGAAGAGATATTTTTTAACATATCGTACACACATAAATACATGCAGTATCTATTTCAATCTAACTTGTGTATTCTAAATTTGTGCATTCTAATAAAGTTAAGTAACATAAATGTATATAGCATCCAATCTGTACAAGGTTCTCTTAATTACAGCTAATTAGAAATGCTTAATTAGGTTCCTAATTAGACAGTTACTTAGAGAAAGGCAGGAATGTCCCGGCTGCAGGATTCGTACTAATTACTCCTATAACTTTAAGAGCTAAATTCCATGCATTACGGCGGTTTTCCACTAGGCGAAATTTTTCGACCGAATCGGAATTTCTATTGTTCAAATTCAAAGGATTTCTGTTCAGTTCCATCTGATAAGACAAAAGAAAATTTCGATTCGGTCGAAAAATTTCGCCTAGTGGAAAACCGCCTAAACGGTGACTAATTAGAACATATACATTAGATAACTAATTAGATAGCTAATTAGTGAAAGGCAGGAGAATCCCGGCTGCAGGATTCTTACTAATTGCTTCCATTACTCTAAGAGCGAGATTTGTCTCTAAGCAACTGTTTCGTTTATGAACATATCTCTTCCTTGCTTTTTGTAAATACTCCTCACTTCGCAGGCTCCTTTTGGTTTCAGCGTCAATAAACCATAAGTCGTTTAGAAATTTTTTATCCGCTAAACATTCATTTTCGTGCGAGTTGTTTCCATCAATGGAATCAGTCCTAGATTTTTTTCTTTTTGTGTGTTCTTCGTTTTTACTTGTGATTTTAAAGTTTTCTTGGTTTTCAATAGTCCTGTTTGTCTCACTTTGTTTGACGGAGTCGTTCACGTCTAAATGCTCAGCTTTATTTGTGTTTTCAACAATATTCGAGGAACTTTGTTCGTTTCCCGGAACGCCAACAGTTTCTACACTTGCACAAGTGGAAAGACCCGAATCTTCTTTTTCCGACCCCGATTGGCTTGAAATCGCCAGTAACGTTTGTTCATTCTTGTGATCTTTTGCTTTTAAAATTTTGTTTCCATTATCTAACTCTGAACCGGACGTAGAATCTTCTTTTACTTGATCAGAATACGTTTTTCTTTGGGTCATTTTTAGTTGGCTTTCAGAGTTAATACCACTTTCGTTCTTCCTGTTTTGTCCATCTTTTGGGTTTGATCTTTCGTCTAATTCTGCACTGGATTCACTTTCTGCCTTTTGTTTTGAACTTTTGTTTCGGTTCTCAAGCTCTGAACCAGACGTCGAGGCTTCCTCTACAGAGGATTTCTTTTGGGTAATCTTTCCACGTCGCCTTTCAGAGTCATTGTCACAGGATTTTCTTTGGGTAATCGTTCCACGAATTTTAAATTGTTTCTCTAAATCAATGCCTCCTCCTTTGTCATTCCCCTCTATTACTTTTCGCTCATCTTTCACATTTCCTTCTTTCAGATTGGATCTTTTCTCGGATTCTCCTTTCATCTGTTGTTTTCTTGTCAAAAACCACGAGTCTCTCTTCACAACTTTCGGCCTCTCCTTCTTGTGTTTTAAATCTTCCCCAATTCGACCGCTTCCTCCTTTCGGACCAGTCGAGAACGATCTATCGCGTCTTAAACTACCATCTAGTGAAACTCTTCCTGGAAAATCTAAGTCATTATCACTGTAAAAGTGTGCATCACTGCTATCCTTGTGCGTGGTTGAGCTAGAATCCATGCTAGTACTCGAGCATTCACCTTCATCATCACAGCTCAAATATTCCACTGAACTGCAATCATCTCTCTTCCCTGTTTTCTCAACTTCAAGTCTACTGAAAGAATCCAAGCTACATTCACTAGTGCTTCGCTTACGACCTCTTCTTCTCTCTTTTTCCAATTTGGAATTGTTAGAACTAGAGTTAGAACTGTTCATCTTCATTTTACTCCTAAATCTGTCGAAGGAAGAGTGTTGCTCGTAGGTCGTAACTTTACAATCTGTCATTGGTAAATCATTCAAGTTGCTTTCGCTGTAACTTCTCTCTTTTCTGCTAGAGTTTTCTTTCTTTCTTGGTATTAATCCCTTCATTTTTAACTTCTTCATTCGTTTCTTCCATTCCTCCTTGGAAATTGCTGGTTTCTGGTTTTTGTGTGTTGCGCCAAGTTTAGCGCTCGTTAATTCCTCTTTAGTAATTGGGTCCCTTTCGTTTAGTTCAACAACAGGATTCTCTGGTATTGTGTTTTCTTCTCTCACTCTTCTAACATTGTTGTTTGAGTCTTGTATCTCTGCGGGACGATCAACAACAATGATGTCTTGTTCGGTTCCACGCGCGGTTTGGGTAATATTTCCACATCGCCTTTCAGAGTTATTAACACAAGAAGTTTTTTGGGTAATCGTTCCACGAATTTTAAATTGTTTCTCTAAATCAATGCCTCCTCCTTTGTCATTCCCCCTTATTACTTTTCGCCCTTCTTTCACATTCTCTTCTTTCAGATTGGATCTTTTCTCGGATTCGCCTTTCATCTGTTGTTTTCTTGTCAAAACCCACGAGTCTCTCTTCACAACTTTCGGCCTCTCCTTCTTGTGTTTTAAATCTTCCCCAATTCGGCCGCTTCCTCCTTTCGGACCAGTCGAGAACGATCTATCGCGTCTTAAACTACCATCTAGTGAAACTCTTCCTGGAAAATCTAAGTCATTATCACTGTAAAAGTGTGCATCACTGCTATCCTTGTGCGTGGTTGAGCTAGAATCCATGCTAGTACTCGAGCATTCACCTTCATCATCACAGCTCAAATATTCCACTGAACTGCAATCATCTCTCTTCCCTGTTTTCTCAACTTCAAGTCTACTGAAAGAATCCAAGCTACATTCACTAGTGCTTCCTCTTCTTCTCTCTTTTTCCAATTTGGAATTGTTCGAACAAGAGTTAGAACTGTTCATCTTCATTTTACTCCTAAATCTGTCGAAGGAAGAGTGTTGCTCGTAGGTCGTAACTTTACAATCTGTCATTGGTAAATCATTCAAGTTGCTTTCGCTGTAACTTCTCTCTTTTCTGCTAGAGTTTTCTTTCTTTCTTGGTATTAATCCCTTCATTTTTAACTTCTTAATTCGTTTCTTCCATTCCTCCTTGGAAATTGCTGGTTTCTGGTTTTTGTGTATTGCGCCAAGTTTAGCGCTCGTTAATTCCTCTTTAGTAACTGGATCCTTTTCATTTAGGTCAACAACAGGATTTTCTGGTATTGTGTTTTCTTTCACTCTTCTAACATTGTTGTTTGAATCTTGCTTCTCTGCGGGACGATCAACAACAACGATGTCTTGTTCGGTTCCACGCGCGGTTTGGTTATCTGATTTTTCTTTTTGTGCACTCAGCAGCATGTTCATTATTGTAACAAAGTCCCTAGAAAATGTTAAAACTAATTTTAACTAACTTTATTTATACTAGATAGCTCTATCAGTTCTAAACTGTTCTCCCTAGAGGTCCAGTAAGGATCATCCCTTATTGATCCAGTGTTACTACAGGAGGAAACCTAAACTAAACTAAACTAAACTAAATTAACTTTATTTGTACATGATAGCTCTATCAGTTCTAAACTGTTCTTCCTAGAGGTCCAGTAAGGATCGTCCCTTATTAATCCAGTGTTACTACAGGAGGAAACCTAAACTAAACTAACTTATGTATACTAGATAGCTCTGTCATTTCCATTTTACTAACTTTATTTGTACTTGATAGCTCTATCAGTTCTAAACTGTTCTTCCTAGAGGTCCATGCAGCAAGAGTCATTGCTTATTGATCCAGTGTTACTACAGGAGAAAACCTACCTAAACTAACTTTTTTATACTGGATAGCTTTATCAGTTTCTAAACTGTTCTCCCTAGAGGTCCAGTAAGGGTTATCTCTTATTGATCCAGTGTTACTATACAGGAGGAGACTTAAACTAAACTAAACTAAACTAAGTTTATTTATACTGAATAGATCTATCAGTAAAGTCACTTTAGTTTAGGTTTCCTCCTGTAGTAACACTGGATCAATACAATATTCCAAACTTCAACATTACCTAGGATCCTGAAGCCTATGTTCGCCAACATCAACACCAATTCGTGACAGCGACTGCCTAATTTGATCCCAGTCCGCTTCAACGCCGCTGTAAATTCCGACAAATGTTTGAGATGTCGTATTCAATCCATGAGGATAGCTTGCCGTTATTCCCTCCCATTTTTCATTATTTTTAACTGCTGCTGGCTTTTCCGTTGAAGGCTCATCTTTTGCACTGTCATCCTCATTGGAAGCCACATTCATCTCGCCTTCACTAAAGTTAGTATTTTGTTGTTTGGCAACACTTTTATCATCGTTTTTGAGCAAATCGCTTTCACTATTTGTTTCTCTGTTTTCCAATTCTCTGTCGCTCAGAGAGGCTTGTCTTCTTCTCCCACTTCTCTTATGCTTAGCCGGTTCCCAAAAGTTTTTATCGATTTTTTCAAAATTTCTTTGAGGAACTCTGTGTAACGCGTTCAATCCACTATCTACACTGACAGCTCTTGTGGATGGTTTAAGAATTGATTTCGGTTGTTTTTGTGGGTGAGGCGGTGGTTGCTTCATCTTGGCGATTTTTCTTGACGTTTTCTCATCTGTGTCCTCGCTTTGTGCGAATTCTTGGTTGTAGTAATTAAACACAAGACGAACTCTGGCTTTACCAAACGTCACTTTCTTTTTCGACTTTACACTTTGGTCATCCATGATTGGATTTATTTATTTAGGAATCTTTGAGCGGTTTTTCTGAAACCATATTAAATAATAAAGATTAGTTTTAAGTTATAACCATAAAGTTCCAACTTTCCTTAGCTCTGTTAACTCTATTATTTCTAAACTGTTCTCCCTAGAGGTTCAGTAAGGATAATTTCTTATTGATCCAGTGTTACTACAGGAGGAAACCTAGACTAAACTAACTTTATTTATACTGGTTAGCTCTATCAGTTCTAAACTGTTGTCCCTAGAGGTCCAGTAAGGATCATCTCTTATTGATCCAGTGTTACTACAGGAGGAAACCTAAACTAAACTAACTTTATTTATACTGGTTAGCTCTATCAGTTCTAAACTGTTCTCCCTAGAGGTCCAGTAAGGATCATCTCTTATTGATCCAGTGTTACAATAAGGATCCACTAGGCTACGTCAAAAGTTTGTCAAACTGGAAGCTACTCTTCTCACATGCGACTGATGTGAAATGACATTAATTAATGTATTACGTATATTAACATAACCCTGGCCTGCCTTCATGTGATATTTGGTCTTGATTTCCCTCGACATAACTGCCTGAGAGAGCAGAAAACTATCACGTAATGTCTCACCATCTCTGATGCCTTGTTCTCACCAAATACTAAAGCCCGGATTAAACGATGACGAGAGTGCGCGAGTGTTGACTTGGTTAGCTGTTCATAATGCTATCCCAACACTATCATGCATTTTATTCAAGTTAGCTATAGGGACCGTTCATTATTTATTGTACAGGGGGGGGGACTGAGGAGAAACTCTACAGTTGTAATGTTTTTAATTGCCCCCCTCTTACAGTCGTGCCTCTGAACAATTCCTCAACAATTTGATAAGTTCCTTAAAAAGTTCCTAACTGCCTGTTTCATTGACCAATCAATTTTTATATTTTATTTTTGAGCAATCTGATTGGTCAATGAAACAAGAAGTTAGGAACTTTGTAAGGAACTTATCAAATTGTTGAGGAATTGTTCAGAGGAACTCCTCGAAGTTAGGAAATGAACTGGTCAACATTTTTCGGAACGCTTCTAATGGCACGACTGTAAGGCAAGAAGATTTTTCAAAGCCCCCTCCAACAGGCAAAACAAAAACATAAATTTTGGATGCCCCCCCCCCCTAGCTCTTTATTTAGAGAAACAAAAATAAATACTATGGGGACCAATTTACATGAACATAAGAGACTATTTATTTGGCTTCCATTTATGAATATTTATATTAAAGGTCTATGAACATTGTAGTTTGTTGTTTTGTGATACATTTTTAAAACTACTAACGTTTTTTCAAACTAGTAAATCTTTTCAAAGCCCCCCTTCTTTCGTCTCTCTGTATTTTTTCAAAGCCCCCCTTTCAGGTTTTAAAAAATTTAAACGCCCCCCCCAGTTTCTCCTCAATACCCCCCTGTAGAATAAATAATGAGCGGTCTTTTAAAACATAGTTGGAACACTCATCAAACTTTTACTTTGGTAAACTAGAGCTTAACCGGTTCCCCGTAACAACACGCATTGTTACGGGGGACCGGTTAAGCTCTCATCACAGTCTCGTACACGAATGACGGGCTACATATAATTACCTCACAAAATCATTTTGACCAGTCAAAAATGTTCAGAGCAGGCTATAAGTAACAAGGACCATTTGAAAGCGTTTGATCCAAGCACGTGCTTAAACAGACCCCATTTGGGAATGTTCCGCTATCAGTATTACATATAATTCCACAAATGTCAAAAGCGTTTAGACAAGACCTTTTGTAACTTGTAATAGTCGAAAGCTTAAAAGACCATTTGAAATTTAAAAGCAATGACAATATTTAAACCTACCTTTATAATATAAGTTTACCAATCGGTCAATCTTCTGTTATCCCGTCTAAGCTGTCGGATTAAAATTATGGAAACGTTGTGAACAATCCGCAAACTGACGACAAAAAGGTTTAAACTTATACTAAACTCTAGCCAAACATTGACTTGAGTGACTATGCTTTCCGTGCATAGCGCTTCTAGATTGAATATTTACATTTTGCATGTACGTATATAAAATTTTGGCAAGTATTCTATGGATGAATTTTGAAATGTCAAAAGTCATTAGTTTCAGTTGGTTGAAAACCGCACAAAAGGAGCAAAGTCTTAATTTGATTAATATGAGCAATTAATGCTAATTATTGTCGCTCTAGATTGTTCGAAGGCATGCTCAGATGGGATGGTTTATTGAGATAAGATTAAGAAACTTAATTATTAGTCACGGATCCGGTCAGCATATTTCAGAGTCTTCTTTGTGAATAAAATTATGTTTTTTGGTCCAGCAGGGTTCATCTCTTTATGATCCAGTGTTACTACAGAAGGAAACCTCAACTAAACTAACTTTATTTATACTGGATAGCTCTATCAGTTCTAAACTGTTCTCTGCACTATATAGGAGTAGACGTCCAATAAGGAACACCTCTTATTGATCCAGTGTTACTACAGGAGGAAACCTAAACTAAACTAACTTTATTTATACTGGATAGCTCTATCAGTTCCAAACAGTTCTCCCTAGAGGTCCAGAAAGGATCATGATCATCTCTTATTGATCCAGTGTTACTACAGGAGGAAACTCAACTAAACTAACTTTAATTATACTGGATAGCTCTATCAGTTCTAAATTGTTCTCCCTATAGAGATCCAGTAAGGATCATCTCTTATATTTATTATCAAACCCAATTCACAGACGGGATAGAGAATCATGCACTAATGCACCAGCAACCCTTGGCTTACTGCCGGAAAGTCTTTTGTACTTTGAATCCCAGGGGAACGGTTACGCTATGATTTAAAATTCAGACGTTTTGAGACTGCATTTTACTGCATGCGTGATTTTAATATTCAAATTTGTTTCAGTGAACAAAGTCGACAAAAGATGGCTGGCTGTTCGCTGGTTGACAAACACATATGAAATATCTTCTTGTCCAAAACCTTGATGCAGTATGTTAGAATGGGCCAAGCTAGCAATAATTTGGTGAAAAAGCAAGATACACGTTTTATCATAAACCAGAAGGTATATTTATATACATATCTTTTGAATTATTTAATTTGTGTTCATACAATAAATACGTAGAACAGACCCTTCCAAGGTGTTTTCCGCCATCTTGAATATATTGTTTTCACCATTGTGTTTGCAGCCCTTGCAAACGTAGGGGCCGATTACATGGAGAACTTTCAACCCCGTTTGAACTCAGCCCTGTTAACCGGGCTGAAATTTTTTGCGATTACATGGACGATTTCAACCCCGGGGTTGAAACGCTATACTATACGTTCTCGGCATCGATTCCCGGAAGTAAAAAAGCCTTTATTTTGTTTTCTTGTAATAAATAGTCACTACCACGTATGCTCGAATAACTCATGATAATTTCAGCCCTGGGTTGAAACGATTACATGACAAAATTTTCAACCCAGGGATGAGTTCAACCCCGGGGTTGAACTCAGCCCTGGGTTGAAAATTTTGTCATGTAATCGCGCGTTTGATTTTGATAGAGTTTTGTATTACAGACAGGGCTGAAATTTCAACCCGGTAAACAGGGCTGAGTTCAACCCCGGGCTTGAAAATGCTCCATGTAATCGGCCCCTTACCTACATGTATAGTGAATTCTATTGTTCTTGCTTTGCACCCCCTTCCACTTTGTGTTTCATTATGGCGGAAAACACCTTGGAAGGGTCTATTATAGCTGGGTTTCACAAAGCTATAAAATTCTTGGCTACAAAATTTTTGTAGTTCGCTATAACTACAGCTACTTCAAAAATATGTAGTCCGCTACAACTACTGCTACTTTTGAACAAAGCCGGGTAGTTCGTTACTGACTACAGCTATACTGCTTAAAAAATGTAGCGAACTATTTCGCTATATTTTTTAGTTTTACTGTATTTGGAGCATCTACTAACTCAGGCTGAAATGTAACCTGGAACAAATCGACTTACGAGTAGCAACAGTAAACGCAAAGCAACATTTTTGTAAGCACTACAGTGTTCAAGAGTGCAAATTGACTATTGAGTATTGATTTTAAGCAAACCGTGTCTCAATATCATGCTATGCTATCAAGTTGCTGACAATTTTAAAAAGTAGCGAATAGCGATTCTCTGTTTGAAAAGTAGTCAACTACTTGGCTACTTTTAGGCAAAATGTAGTTCGCTATCACTACAGCTACTGTTTTAAAAAAGTAGTCAAAAACTATTGGCTACTTGAAAATTGTAGTTCGCTACAGTATAGCGAACTACAACTACTTCGCTACTACCCACCCTTGAAATTTTATGTGGGTAGTCTTGTATTTAATGAAAACTAAATAGAATTGCGAGATGTAGTTCAATTTTCTTGTTCTTATGGAATACAAGTGTCGATATCTCTGAGTGAAGTTGACCATCATTTTCTGAACGCTTATTTATTAAAGCCTGCCATCAATGCACATAAACTCTTCAGCTTACAGTAACCTTCAGTATTTAGTTATTTTAGCCGTTTAATCTAATCCCTTTTCAAGCCCAGTGATAATATCAGCCGTTTCAAATTTAAATAAATTCAAAATATTTGAAACTTGTTTAACCAACTATAATTGTACTGACCTCGAATATTTAACTGGATCGAACGTAATATTGAATTAATTCCACCCAATTCACTCACATATATAATTTACATTATCAGAACGGTAACTAGGCATGTGAGTTATCAATTCACTCACATACATATAATATAATTTAAATGTTTGGTTACCTTTGTTTCATTCTATGCTCAAATCATCAGAACAGTGGTAATTACAATCCTGGTCAAAACCACCAGCGACACTCTATTAAAAGTTAAAGCATTCCTCTGTGGCTGTTTTTTACTGATAGACCGGAATAATTTACTCGTCCCCCCCCCCCCCCCCAACAATGTTGTACGTATTACAATTGCTTTAACCGTATTCTGGGAATGCAATCAACAATGAATGGTGGGGGAGATTTTTTAAATCCGCGATAATATTACGAAAGTTGGTCAGATATTGCAAGTGTCGCAGATGTTTTGTCCAGGATTGGCATGTGAGTTGAAAATGTGAATTGGGTGATAAACATGTTGATTAAGTCTATTTCAAAAAAAACATTCAATTCACGAGATAACACATCTGTTTCCAGTGCACTGACATTTAGTTTTTCCTTCCGCCAAATCCTCCATGCTGACGCCATATGCTGGCAAATTGTTCGTAGTCGCTGCCGTATTTTTAGACTTTTTCTTACTACGCTTCGACTTTTTACGAGGTTTTTCGCCGTCCATATTTTTATCCACCGCGGGCGTTTGGTGTGGAGTGGTCGCTTTTTGACTCCTAAATTCGTTCATATCATCCGATAAATTAATTTCATCAAAATCACTAAGTCTGTATTCCTTTCGTTCCTTGGGTTCAAGTCGTTTGCCGTTTTCTTTTTCCATTCGTCCTGCAGCGCTTTCTGACCGCTTCAGTCCAGGTTCTTTAGTCAAATTTTGCCGTGAGCTCGGGAGCGAGCGGTTATTCGAGCACAAACTTAACAAGGACCCACGCGAGTTTTTCCCACTCGTGTTCATCCAACTCGAGGTGTACACGTACACAGGTCGCTCGCCGTCGCTTAGCAACTGCTCCTTGCTCGCGTCCCTCGACCCAGGCAAACTACGCGAGCTTAAAGTCCGTCTCGCCAAAGCATTACTGCTCAACTTTGGACTGGCTTTCAGTTTCGCTAAAGTTTCGTTCAACAGTTCTGTTGTCTGGTCTTGTGATATCGTTGAATTGTCTGTAATTCTGTCCCAGATTGTAGGCGAGGATGCTTTTCGACCAGCGTTCTCTGAAGTCGGCGAAACTTGATTTGATGATGAGTCTTTCCCGCCAAGGTTCCCAACCTTGTTCCCAGGGTTCTTCGAGTATTTTCCCGTGCTTTCTACCAATTCATTTCCAGTCTTCTTGGAACCGACAGCGTGTTTTCCCGCGTTTTCCTCCGGCTCTTTCCGACTTCGACTCTCGGCTTCCTTCATAATCAAACTCTGAATAACCTTCAATTTATCTAATGCTTCATTTGTGTTCATAAGTTTCAAACTCGGTCTCCTATTGTCTCCGAGATCCCCAGACGTCCCCCCAGGCTCCTCCTCCTCGTCCGAGAAATTTGGCGGGCTTAACTCAGTCCCAGTGTCATCCCACTCTAAAGACAACGCAGTTTTTATGTCTTCGGTCGTTTTTGTATTTTGGGCGAATTTCTTGTCGCGGGATAAGGCTAAAAGCGGGCTATGAGTGCCTTTTGGACCTGGTAAAGTCTTATTCTCGACTTGGCGGGATGCATTTACTGCATTTTTCGGGGTTTTCAAGTTTTCTGAGCGGCTTGAGCCATTCCTTGGTGTGTCACCTAATCTTTCAGCGTTATTTAGTACCGAGGATAAACTGAGAATCTTCGCTGTTGGTTCAGACTTTTGTTGCAAAGTCTCAAGATTTAATTGCTGGTTATTGGTGTTTGGCGTTGACGTCATTGCAAGCTCTGGTTGTTCACGTGGCATGTCCATGTCGTCCTTCTGTTTAGCATGATGTTTGCACATGATCAGACTCTTCCTCGGGCTGATGAAGGTCGGATATTGTCTAAACCCTGGATCGTCTTTGGGAATGTCTTCACCGTCTAACATGCTTTGTTCCATTCTGCATTGCATACAGTTGTCGGACCTTCTAGGGGGGTCCTCCTTTTTCTCAACCCCCTCCTCTTGAAGCTGCCCCACCTCTTCGCTCTTGTCTACATCTGGCTCCCCCACACCTCCAGTCTTCTCCACCAAACCTCCCACCAAAGAAACCTCTTGTGTTGTAGAAGGGTCCACCTTGTCCACCACCCCCACCTCCCTGACTTGTCCCACATCTTGAGGTAGCCCAACACCGTTTGACATCCCAAAGTCTCTCGCGTGCCTTGTATCTCTTGGCTTCTCAACCGCATTTCCCCCCGAGATAACATCTTTGTTCAAATTTCCTTCGTTACTTGACCAAACTTGCCGCATGTCAGACAACTCTTGCTTGTTTTCAGACTCATTTTGGGCCAAAAGTTTCGACAAACGTGGCGGTTTTCGTGGTGACTGCTTTTTTCTTGCTACAGTTTCCTGCTCTTTTTCTGATTTGCTTGCTACCCTCTCTGAACTTACTGAAGCTTGCTTTTCAACGTCATTTCTCGTTTTTATGTCCTGCACACCATTTTTACTCTCAGCTTCATTGTCAATACTTGCTACAGTTTCTATAGATTGCTTTCGAATCGTACTATCCACTTGCTTTTTGTTAAAGATTCCCTCCAGTTTAATACCAACATTATTATTTTCTCTATTTTCGCCTTTGTTTTTTTCATCGTTCAATATTTTTTTGTGATCACCACAAGAAACATTTCTTTGCATAACCAAACCATCAATATTCCTGCAAGACCCGCCATCTTGAATTCCAGGCTTTTGTATACAAGCACTACCGCCAGTGTCCAAAACATCTCGTATCTGCTTACCATTGTCTGTCTCTAATTCAACTTCCTTATTTGCTAAACCACGTGACTCAGTTTGTGACGTCACAACATCCTTGCTCGTTCTCAGTCCATCTACAAGGTTCTCTTTGCTCGATGTTTTACAGTTGTCACTTTTAGTCTTGTTAGCAACATTTTCAACTTTCTTCTCCGAGATATTGGATCTTTGACTCGTTTCATTTTTACGAACCCACACTTTGTCAGTTTCTGAACAAACTTTGTTGCCTTCATATGTCCTGGCTGCCATTTTTATCTCTTTTTCATTGTTATTTCGCGTCTCGTTTTCTAATTTTCCCCTTGCACCATCTAACAACCCATTCGCATCGGCTACTGTACTTTCGGCTTTCTTCGTATCTGCCATCGGCTTCTTTTCGTCACAAGTCGAACCGTCTCGGCTTGACTTCGCTGCACCTCGACTCTTCGAAGACATTCTGGGAATTTTCGACTTCGAGTTTTCGCGGGAAAATATAAATTCGTTTCCAGGCTCTGGCGCGTCTTCTTTACTGCTGACCGAATCTGTATCACCGTAACCTGAATCACTTCGTTGTAGCGTACTTGAAGTATTCGTCTCTTCCGCTGGTCCGGTAGACGTTTCTCTGCGGTAGCTCGGAACATTAATTTTGTTAACTGTCAAGGAAGTTGTTTTGTTTTTCGTTATTTGGCTTGTTTTAGCTGCTTTTGTTTCGACTTCTGTCTTAGAAATGTTTCTCGTTTTCTGCTGAGAAGTTTTTGCAACGTTACTTCTCGGTATGCTGGATTTTCGCGGGAGTTTAGATTTAGCGACGTCATTTTTGCCAACTCGTAACTCATCCCCAGTTCCTTCGCGTTTCAACGTAGATTCCCCACCTTGCATTGCGTTTTCGTTCTCTTTGTCAATATTTTGGTTTTGTTCTGCAGTTCTATTCGCTAAATTTCCCCGAGGGTCACCCCCACCTTGTTTTGCAAAGGGTATTCTTGAACTCCCAGAATACTGTTGGGCCTTACTACCGCCTTTTACGGGAATACCGCTGAGCGCACTTTCTTTAGATATCACTGGCTCAGATGGTTCTTTCAATTCACTTGAGGTTTTCTTACTTGAAGTATTCACAGGAATACCACTGGTTTTGGAATCTGCAGGCGCAGTTCGTTTGTTACTAGTAGTCTCTTTACCAGACCTCTCACGGTTAGCCACGTTAGAATTGACATCAGCACGTTTCAGGGGGATGCGCGAGGATTGAGGAATTTGAGGTCCCGGCCCCCGGGATCCACCTTTTCTTGGAATTTTGGACGTTTCCCCTACACTAGATCTGCGTGGTTGAGTACTCAAATCGGATGTTGAATTTGATTCACGTTGACTGTTTGTGGATCCACGCGAGTCGCGAGCTTGTCCACGCGTGACACAACTACCAGTCCCGCGTGTAAAACTATTTGCTCGTTTCATCACGGTGGGTTTCGAGGCGGACACGGGTAAACGCGAGCTCGTACTTCGTGCTATAGGCTTGCGTGCTTTGGAAAACGATCCCGAGTTTGTCCTAGTCCTTTCACGATGCTCGGCCTCGCCGCCACACTCGCTGAGGTCAGAGATCGAAGAATACTCGTCGGAATCCAGTTTGCTTTCGGGAACAGCCGTAAACGATCGTCGTAGACTTTCTCGGCTTAGGGATCGGCGTTTTTCGGTAGTGTCGGGTGTGGTTGGACGGGTTGTAGCGTTGGGTGGTATGAACATATATTCAATGGCTCCAGGGGATCCTCCAAAAATAGCGGATGTATTAGGCCGGGTCGGATATACCGGGACTGGAGTGCCGGTGATAGGATTATACCTCTCACTACTAGAAATGAAAAGATAATTGCATGTTAAATTTTCGCTTCATTACTTCCGCCACGCATTTTGATGACGAATGATTGCGAATCATGGGCGTGGCGGCGGTTTAAGCTTTTTTGGCTGAGTCATCTTTCTGTATGTCTCTAGTCTAGAGAACCCCAAATTAAAAACTTCTAAATGTAGTTGAATTACAGAATTCTGGAGTCATAGGCCAACTCCATAAATCATGTCAGTGGCGTAGCCAGCCCGACGATTCAGTCCCGCTCTGCAAATAATCAGATAATGAGTATCAGATAATGATAATCAGATAATGAGTTGAAATTTGCATAGCGGGACCAAATAGCTACGCCACTGAATTCATGTGAATGCATTAGAGCGAGCTATTGACACAGAATAGAGACTACATAGAAGACCAACTTCTTGGGTTTTCCCTGGTTTTTCCTATGATTTTGAGACTGTGAGAGGCATTCTCCCCCTGATAATATTCAAAAGGGCGCACTGGCTAGGACCATGGCGTCAGCATTTTGATGACGAATCATGGCGTTGGCAGCGGTTACGGTGATCGCTAGATAGTATACTTCAAAATAAGATTTCCATTTTTATAACGTAGAAAAAAACAATCCTAACGCAAAACTAAACCATAACCCTAATACTAACCCTAACCCCAACCTAACCCTAACCTAAACCCTAACCTAACCCTAACTTATTTTAATGATTTTAAAAATTGATATAAAAACGGAAACGTATACTATCTAGCAATCAGGGCGCTTATATATCATATAGATATATAAGCGCCCTGCTAGCAATTGCCCAGCGGTTACGCTTTTTTTTTGCTGAGTCGACCTTCTGTGTGTCCTTATTCTGTGACCTGGAGCTGCTGGCTGACAGCTTCAACAATATTGGCAACCTCCGCAAAAATATAATCTACAGCCGTGTGTTAGACAGTTTCTTTGTATTCAAATTCTGTGTATACAAAACGTCAAGACAACAAGAGGCGGTTAACAAGAGGTCATGCATATATTGGCCATAAGATGTCAGACAGGCAGAACAATGCTTGCACGTGCAGCTAAATTGCCTCCTATAGCGACATATGAAAACACTCTTTGTGCAGTTTGCATTATTTGAGTGTCGAATTATAAAAAAATACATAATTAAACATATTAATATCATTTTAATTTCCTACTGACTTGGCGTATTGACAATCGTACAAAACATTGGCATAGCTGGAACTTTAAAAATTTGATGACAAGTCGTTTGGGGTACATTTCCGTTCAGTTCATAAGGTAATGCAGTTGTACCCCTATAAATGGATACCTCTCTTAAGCGGGCATCCTTTTAAAGGGACCACAAGCCTCAGGTCCCGAAGTTAATAAAACACTGTCATTACAACCTCTATTAAGCAAGAGATCCTGAAGGTGTCCGTTTAATAGAGGTTCAACTGTGTTTAATCATTATTCTTCTACTTGAAATGCACTACAACTTAGTATAAGGACTTGCCAGAAACGTTGCATGCAGTATTTCCATTCTATAACAAGCGTAAGTTGAAAGTTTGCACTATTCTTGGGATCTCTGCATTATAAGTAATTTGTTGTTGTAAATTGAGTAATATTTTTCGTAGTCATTCCGCATAAGAAATACAAAGGATATATAAACTCCTGTCTCACAAAGTTGTACTTCATAATTATATAGTGTAGCGCATAAGACAAAAGGCCTAAAGAACCTTTTTATACATGTAGCTAAATATTCGAGCGTGTTTTTAACATATTCAATTCTCCAAAACACTAGTCAGTTTATGTACAATAACGCTACGTAGTTACTTAACCACATACCTGTTTAGAAGAACAGCAAAATATAAACAAATTTAAGTATTGCACTATGTTGTATTTATCAGCTTATTTCGATATTCGAGCGTCGTCCTGCTCAGTATGTGACGCGTCTATGTACCTGCGTCTGTATATAGCTTGTGCTTCACAATCACAGGTTTAGCCCCCTGTTGGATTTTGTACCAAACAGACACTTTTTAACTTCGTGATGTTGTTGTTCGATACTTGTTCAAATCAAACAACTGAAATCCAATGAACCAATGATCAGTGGTAAATTAATTACCAACACTGGGATTGGTTGAAAATATAGCCAATCAGAGAAGCTTTTATAGATTTACTGAATGCGAACAATCTTTGGAACATTCTGAATTCTGATTGGTTTTCTATGCATGACTCAGGCGAGTATGCATTTGTGGAAGTATGTCTATACCTGTCACGTTTTAGGAAGGGGTACTATTAAAGACTTTTGTAATTTTGTATTCTTTTGTATTTTAAAATAACCCTAATCCTAACCCTAATCTTAACCCTAACCCTTTCCCTAATCCAAATCCTATAATCCTAAATGTTTAAAAATAATAACTGTTCCTAAATATCTGGGATATAAGTAGCCTAATAATATAAGTGGCCATAGATATCTTATATACACTAGGTAGTGCATCTAATTATTCTGCAATTCAAAAATTGAAGCCGTGATTGCAGACTCAGGATATTCCCATGAAATGAGAAGACTCGTACGTTTTCTATTTCTTAAACAGGGAACTTAAACATTAAGTTAAACCTATTCCAAATACATTTTCAAACTATTCAAATGATGAAAGTTATTGTTGTTTTTTAACTCGTTTATTAGCGAGTGGGAACTACCAACATGGCCGCCATCTATTCAAATGGGGGTAACCGCTGGAATATTCTTGGCTTCAATTTTACTAAAAGAGATGCGCTATCTAGTTTATATAAGATATCTATGCTCATGACGTTTGTGGAAGTATGTCTAAGGGTTTTGTATGGATGGAAAGTTCGAGTAATTATATTGATAACGTATAAACAGTTTTACACCGCTAGAAATTTCCATCTACGGTACAAACCCTTCAACATTCGAGTTGAATCGAGTGAGTTGCCCAAAACAATCCTGATATTTGTTGTAAGTATATATATAACCAATCAAGATATTGGTGTGGAAATTCTGCGAAAGTCCTTTTTGTTCGTGTTTATGTAAACTTGTGCACGCGGTGAAGACAATGGAATTTCTGGCATAATGAAGTAATCATTCAATGGCTTTTATCTTGTTCAATCACTGGGGGTAACCAAGCTGTTGAAATAGGAAATGTTCAAAAGATTTTTACACAGTGAAGCCGTCTAGGTCGTAGACTTTTTAATTTAATCAATGTTTATAGACACAATTAATTTTACAGATCGGCACAGCATACAAAGAAAATATAACTGCATAAATAATATTATTGATGGCAAGGAGACATCCAGAAACTGCAGTCATGCATATAAAGCGGATGTCTCCTTGGCGCTTATTCAAAGCAAAACAAACAATTAAGAAAAACAACGAAAGCATGACTATTCATTTACTAAATATTTCTTCATTCCATTCCCGAAGCAACTGAAAGTCTCTGCCTGTTTTATACTTTCTGGAAACGAATACCGCAGTTTAGGGCCAGGTTTAGGACCTTGATGTGTGCCAAGTCAGGTGGAATTTGCAAAACAATGAATCAGTAAAAATCATATAGTTTCTTCTTTGAAATTGATATATAGGGTGTCAATCAACTATATATGCATACTCTTTCAACATGTGGACATATCCACCAATGCTTACCGACAAACTTTCACTTTTTTCCTGGTCTGAAATATATTATAGAGACGCGATTTCCTTAACTTTTTAATAAACATGCACTATATATAGAATATTATATACACGAGTGTATTGTGGTTTAGAAAATGCTAGAGAGTACGTGCTCGATATCATATTAGATAGAGCTAGTATAGTTCACATCAAAGATGGCCGGCCCACCACAGCCTGTTTCATCGGAAGGGAACTATACAGCCAGGCTATACCACAGCCTATTTCATCCAACTGACTATCCCCTTTGAACGAAACAGGTCGCAATGGCCACCCTTAAGGTGAGCATGATACGATATACACATATTTTTGTGTCCCACCCAGCGAATCTTCTGACAAAGGAAAGCCTCCGATGAAGTGTCGGAAATGTCCCTAATCTTTTGCGGGTACTTCTGACAGCAGCTTATGCATAGAATACGTATATATCTATCGTAGGATGGGGCCTTTGCAAATATCTATAATACACACAACATCTATATTGTTTCCTGAGGAAAGATTAGAAATGATTTTGAATGCACAGCAGATGTCTTTTTAATCATTAAAAGCGCGTTATACAACCTGACAACACACGCCTTTAAGAGATACGCCGTTATATCCTTATCGGAAATTACAAAAATATTCTATCTACGCTGTAAAGACACATCCTAGCGATATGTGATGTAGCAACTCACTAAAAACGCGCATTTTTAGTTATATTTGCTCTTCTGCGTAACGCAACAGTGTCAAGCCCTAATTGCATGTGAACAGCATTTCGTTAATTTGCACATAAATTCGTAAAATCTACAATTCAGCCAAAAACCTACACTATTTTTTACAAGAAATAAACTTTAACTTACATTTTTGTACTTCTGCAGTTCCCCTTTGCGCGTTTCTGTGAAATTGGTAGCGTTTTAAATTGTCAGTATACAGGCACAACCGTTTAAGTGTAGTCGACAAAATAGAAACTCAGTATATGCTAATATTTTTGCATCTCATTACAGCAACGGTAAATAATTCAATGAGAATCTGATATCGATTGTTCTTTAGCTGACAATATGAATTTAAATTATGAACAGTTGTTCTCAAACAAATACAATAAAACAAAACAAGAACAAAACCAAAAACGGACTCCGCCACTTTTGGGAACCGAAGTAAACCCTTTACAAAATTTGAAGAAATATATGTTACATTTAACTAGGGTGTAAAACGAAAAATCTGACAAGTTTGTCGGCTGTAACTATACTGCATGTGTTGGCATTAAATATTAATGATCGAAAATTGAACTTTATTTATTCATGAGTTAATAATGAGGTCTGGTGAAAAGCGCGGCGAGTAGACATAAGTTTGCGTTTGTAATACAAAGCAAACGCTGTGTTTCCGCTGTGGATTTTCAAAGTCTGGTTGAGACGCCAAGTCAGGTTTATCGCAAATCTAATACGATAGTTATTGATTGTTTTCACTTTCGCTAAATAGACCTACTGACTTAATATTGCTATTTTAACCGAAGGATTTATTGTTAAATCTGTATATTTGCCTGGTTGTATAACTCAAGCATATCATGTAGTTTCTATAAACGACTTAATAATCTATTGGTTTTAGAAATTTTCGAAAAAGAATTACAAAGTTTAACTTAATTGTATCGAGATTATACAATGAGAAGCTATAGATGGTTTTCAGTCAGCGTTTCTGGGTAACAGATGCTGACACTTGGAACAAGGGAATGAAACTACACCTCTCAATTCTATATTTTATTTCCCTCCAAATACAAGACTACAACATGGAATGAAAAGAATCATAGTGAACATTATTTTCTCACTCTGATAACTGCGGGTTGGCCACCAACCGCTGCACGATAGTGCTTAGTGCATGATACCTATATTGATTGGTGGTGTTTTGAGCCAGCTTATATTCAGGTCAAAGTCTACATGATGTATTTGGATATTGGACATTCGCTCCAGAGCGTTTGAGTACAAATTTGAAGTTGCTATTAATATCAAAAGATCACATGCTGAGCTGGTTGCTATAGCTAATTGACAGTGTTGCGATGCTGACGGTGTTGTGAAACTCTGATCGTATAATTGGTCTCAATCTCTGACACATGTTGTCAAACTTTTTGCGCAATATATTTTGAATGTTGTGCGAACATAGGGCATAATAATAGCAAACTTTCTAATCTCTCTAAGCCAGTTAAGACTGACGATCACGTTATATTCAAATCAGTAAAAAAGAAAAAATGAATCTTTTTTATGTATCACTATCAGTCATTGTGAAAATGGGAGGAACTATCCGCTTCTGTATATATAGATCATGCAGTAATAGCCTTGAAACTTTTAGCCTTTCTTGGACTCAAACTAAAAGTCTGTATAGCGAGTCTGTATATTTAAATGAACGAATAACAATTCTAGACCATTCTATATAAGAAATGCCATAATTGTATAAATATTCTAAATCATCTATCGAAATGCGTTGCTGTATACATAAAATATAACGAAGTCATCAAACTTATTGAGTTATTTAGTCAGCATATTTATGTATAGTGATGTAGTGAGCCATGCTTGAAATCTACGATGCAGAGAGCAATGCAGTCAAATGAAGATATCCAGCAATGATATTATTATAAGAACAGTATATAAAAATATTGATTAATTATTTAAATTTAGTTGCTGTTTGTGCATTTTAAAAATCGTATACCCTAGGCTAACGGCGGAGTAGACAATATTTCACAGAAAGGATCTATCATTTCTTGAACTTTCTTTCAGAAAAGAGAGCCCAATAGGCAATACAATCAGTCAGTCAGTCACAAGTTTTGATATGTGTACTGTGCAATACAGCGTCTGATTGATGTCAATGCCCAATATAGGCTATATAGCTATTCAATTGAGTACTCGCGCTGACAGCTTTAGCAACATGAATGAAATTGACAGATTAAAGTTGGATCGATCTCTTATCACAGCTCGTTAAGGTTTCGCGTTTACAAAGACGTGGATGTATTCGGAACAGTATACTCAAACAGTACTCTTGAATTCTCACCGGGACCCATGAAACCAGACGAATTCAAGCACAACTCACTGTACGACTAAAACCGGACGAATTGGCGTATGCCGTCCCAAATTCGTCTTAGATCACCGGGAAAAAAACTTTCGAGTAAATTTCAGTAAGTTGTAAGTTTGAAACCGATTCTCGTTCAAGCGTAACCGCGGCTGACAAAAGCAATTTAAAAATTCACACGCACTATTTTTACTCCATAGAAACACTGTCAAATAATTCACTTATACCTTATACGACCGCTTAGCTCCATCTTTGGATGAAGAAGATCTTCAAAATCCTTTTGTTTTTGACTATTTAGATCACACAAACTCCTTTGCTAGCTGTTCCTGGCAGCTTGAATCACCACGGCGTCCAGTCAGGTTATTTTGACAAGTTTTTCATTATGAATTACAATGAAACTAGGCCAGTCATGTTTGGTCTTTGTATTAAGGCTGTCCATTCATAACACCTGAGCGGCCGCTTGCTTTGCAGAGAAATTTGCATAACACTTTGTTGAGGTATAATATGCCATGATTAGAAAGAAAAACTTTGGAGTGGTTAACCACAGCGCTGTGCTCTAAGGCATAATGATCGACAGAGGGTAACAGTTGATGAGAGTTGAAACTGTACATAACTGATAAACTGGTCTTCTCGTTTACACTATCAAAGTTTCTGTGATGACAGTAGGAATTTTGCATAGGTAAATTCTATAAGTTTTGAAGGATTTTGTAAGAACTGTTTGAGGGAATTGACTCAGTGTTAAACCGACCAAGTCAGTTCCGTTCTTGTAAATCCTTCAAAACTTAGAATTTACCGATGGTAAATTCCTATACTGTTGACACTTAGTGCTCAAAATTTGCATGATTTTAAAACTGTTAAGCCATTGATAGAACTAACAGTTAAAGTGCCTATATCATGGTTTTGGAGTTTGCATATCTCGAACTGGTTTAGGGTATTTTAAGACACTTTGCAATATGTTTTGTTATTGAAAAATTTCATCTTGATGGATTTATTAGCTCTTAAAGTTACCGGACATGACGTCAAAAGGAGAATTTTGTTGCAATGATACAAAGGAAAACTGATTTGCAATTCTCCTTTTGACGTCATGTCCGGTAACTTTAAGAGCTAATAAATCCATCAAGATGAAATTTTTCAATAACAAAATATATTGCAAAGTGTCTTAAAATACCCTAAACCAGTTCGAGATATGCAAACTCCAAAACCATGATATAGGCACTTTAACTAACGGCATGCCCAGTCGTAGATTTATGAACAACAAGCGTGATCTCGTGGTCACAACGCTTCCTCAAGCTTGGAGACCTGGGTTGAATCCTTGGTCGGAACCCTACTCAAGGTTTTAAAATAATTACGGAGAAAGAGCTACCTTTACATTAATTGACATCAGTAAATGGTTAGACTTTCGCGTCTTCTCGGATAAGGGACCGGTCATTATTTATGGTGGGGGGTGGCACCGAAGAGAAATGTTTTTCGTTGCAAAAATTTTGCTTACCCAACCATTAAAAAATCAAAAATTTGATTACCCAACCTCAAGTATCATTTAAAAAATAAATACCCACCCCTGGCCAAAAACGTTACAAAACGATGTCATTCAGTTGTCACACATGACAGTCTCCCTCGCAGACGTTCTTACTAGTCCTTTACCACTTCTGTGATACGTTTGATAACGTTCGGCTTGTGAATGTTTGATAGTTTGATAACGTTCTGCTTGTGAAATTTACTGACTTTTCTGCAGTCTAAAGCTTCATGTTGTCTGCACATTTAGTTTCTTTGGAGACACCATTTGTCTCCCAACAAATCGGAAAATGATGAAGATATAGATTGATTCACATATTGTATTGACATATGACTGTTGACTTTGAAGTTTTCAGTCTTCAATATTTAAGTGAGTCATGCTTTGGAATTGACAATATATTTTTATTACCCAACCTTTGAGTTGTTTCGTTTTTGATTTACCCAACCTTTTACTCACTCAAAATTTTGTTTACCCAACCCTTTTCTCTTCGGTGCCACCCCCCGCCATAAATAATGACCGCTCCCTAAGGACGTTAAAGGACCCACAGTCTACACCGTCAAGGAAGTTTGCACACGCTGGTCCCCAATTCCTACGATCAAGGGACTGTATCTATCGGTTATATATTTTCTTTATTATAATTGCGTTACAACATTTCAACAATTCTCTAAATACATCAATTCAATCTCGATTCAATGTCAAACTTCTCACTTCGAACTCCGAACTCATGCACTCTTACATTTTACAACTCTATTTATAATATTAGCTAAGGTCTCTGAGCCAAAGCATTGACGCGCGCATTCCTGAGGTTTCCGCGATTTTACATTTCATATCCGAAATTAAAAGAAAAATCATTTCTGGATCTTGAAAAAAAATTCCTTTATCAATGCATGTTCTCAAAGAAAGATATGCAAAGAAATGGGGAAAAGACATTTATGGATCAGAATTATGCACGCTTGTAGTTTCATTTTGCTCAAAACACAATATTTTTTCAAAAATAATTACAAGATAGGTTTACTAAAGCAAAATCCTCGCTAAAAACGTCAATAAATATCGGGCTGTTGTGATTTTGCTGTTACTCGTAATGAGCGTCAAGATGACGCCAAATTGGAGTAAAGGTGGTATATTGTGATTGTCATATCTTCTTAACGAGTTCGGTGACCCCAACTTTTTTGGGTGATTTTACTTTAAGTATATCATAAACTCCATGCCTGGGAAGTTTCAGCACATTCTCATTTCGGGAACAATTACTGTGGAATTTCCTTAAATCGTAGGTACCTCGGATGCCCTATTATAATTGTGCAATAGCCTGTTAGGAAATCCGCTTACTGATGAGTGAGAAACTCGATAAACAAGTTTGTTCGCAACAAACAACACTTACCTCAGTTTTCTCACAACGTTTTCCAACTTCTAGGACGGTCTACACTATGCATCAAAAGTATTGTTTCGCTTATTCATACAATGTAGATATAGTTTAACCTTGAGAATATAGCGACTGAAGAGCTCGATTTGATATAAGGAAAGTTATTCCATAAAATCTTTGAGATGATTTTAAGAGTCGGTGAGAGGAATTTGTCTGTTCGTTGAGTGTTGCGGAATTTTGGAAGAATTCACTGAAATCTAGTAATTAACCGCAGCACAATTCTCTATATTAAGGCATATATTGCACAGGAATTAGCTACAGTTGACGCAAGTTGTGAACAGTATTTGCACTATTTTAGACCAATTCTATTTTATCAACATTTTATACATATTTATAAACAATATCGAAAGAATAGAAAACTAACTGAGGGGCTAACAGGACTTGAAATAACAGCCGATATGCACCAATCAATGATCGGCAAGAAATTGAAGAAAAACAGGGTTTTTAACACCAGGAACAGCAGGAAAGTCATGATTGCCGATTATTATATGATCGGGAACTTTGTGAACCTTACAGTTCAAGCCCTGGATAGCTTATGGTTGTCTTTAGGAATGCGAATATTAACCTTGAATGCGCTTTAGCGACTTCAGTCCGGAATATAGTCCAGAATGAAATTTGACGGAAAATGGAAAAATTTGTTTGCAACAAACAAAGTTTGTTCGCAACAAACAACACTTACCTCAGTTATCTCACAACGTTTTCCAACTTTTAGGACGGTCTACACTATGCATCAAAAGTATTGTTTCGCTTATTCATACAATGTAGATATAGTTTAACCTTGAGAATATAGCGACTGAAGAGCTCGATTTGATATAAGGAAAGTTATTCCATAAAATCTTTGAGATGATTTTAAGAGTCGGTGAGAGGAATTTGTCTGTTCGTTGAGTGTTTCGGAATTTTGGAAGAATTCACTGAAATCTAGTAATTAACCGCAGCGCAATTCTCTATATTAAGGCATATATTGCACAGGAATTAGCTACAGTTGACGCAAGTTGTGAACAGTATTTGCACTATTTTAGACCAATTCTATTTTATCAACATTTTATACATATTTAAAACAATATCGAAAGAATAGAAAACTAACTGAGGGGCTAACAGGACTTGAAATAACAGCCGATATGCACCGATCAATGATCGGCAAGAAATTGAAGAAAAACAGGGTTTTTAATACCAGGAACAGCAGGAAAGTCATGACTGCCGATTATTATATGATCGGGAACTTTGTGAACCTTACAGTTCAAGCCCTGGATAGCTTATGGTTGTCTTTAGGAATGCGAATATTAACCTTGAATGCGCTTTAGCGACTTCAGTCCGGAATATAGTCCAGAATGAAATTTGACGGAAAATGGAAAAATCTGTGAATTGAAGAATAAAATGTTACTTGTTCCAGTACTTGTAATTTCAAAATTTTTCTAGATCGTTATTTATATTGAGTCAGTGACATTGCCAGTACTAAAATACTGGATGAGAGGTTCTCCAACTTGTAGTGTTGGTTACCATGGTAATAAATCCCAGCAAATTACACACTGGGTGCTAATGATCAATTAAAAATGTCCAGCATATAATAGGAAATTGAAAGAAATCAATTCGTGGTTAATAAAGATTGTACTAGAACAAGTCTTAATGGCGATTATTTCATTATGGCAAATTAGCCTTGTATTGCTACAGGCAACATATCTTGACGAGTGTGCCGCACAGTTGAGGCAGTACACTATCAACGTTTCTGTGGATACAGTAGGAATTTTTCATAGGGAAATCCAAGTTTTGAAGGATTTGTGAGAAATGTTTGAGAGGACTGAGAGTCTGAGTCACTGTTAAACACCGAGTCAGCTCCCTCAAATATTTCTTACAAATCGTTTGAAACTTAGAATTTACCTTTGATCACCTAATTCACTATGATCACAGAAACTTTGATAGTGTAAACCAGCTAGCCCTTGGCTTTAGACAAAAGGATAGGTCGCAGAGACTTTTATATCATCCAAGCTACGAGCAAATAACCAACAAGGCAACAGAGCGGGCAACATAGAACATTCGTTATTAGTGAGTTTAAGATACCCCGGTTTCGGGGTACGAGTAGTGTCATCTTGTTTACTAGTTTTGACAGTTTTTACTGATGTCTGTAATTCAATCATACTTTTCCTGTTTTCTTGCAATAGACAATGATATAATGCGAAAAATGTGCACCTTAATTACCAGTAAAGGTACAGACATGGACGAAAATATTGCTAACCAAAATCATGCTACCGGACCCGTACCCGTACACCGAAACCGGGGTATCTTAAACTCCCTAATTTCACTATTGTAGTGTGGTGTACGTATTTTGTCGCATGTATGTATAGTTATTTCTGATCTATTCTGAATCAAGTAGCTGTAGCTTAAATAATTGAGTGTAGACAGGAATATGCTAGATTTCGATATAATTGTTGAGACTATTAAAGCCCCGGTGACTAGGATGAGTGATGAGAGTTTGGCAGTCACGCATTATTACAGGGGACATTTCAAGCTCTAGATTAACAGAATAAAGGTTTGATGAATGTTCCAATTATGTTTTAACTTACCAATGAAGGTCGCGTGACTGTCCACTCTCATGGTTTCATCCAGATTGAACACAGACACAGTAATCAGCCTTCACATGCGCATTACTGATGCATTCTGATAACCGTTTGGATATTATTAAATACAATATGCATGTTATTAACACTTCGTCTGAATTTAACTCGATAACATCTTTATAATGCGATATGAAATTTAAAAAATTCTAATAGTCTTCGTTACAATTTATAGAACTTTTAAATAAAAATAGCGGATGAAAAGCCATGTTATAGACAAACAGAGGAATCTAGGTGGTTAAATGCAATATGAACCAATGCATGAAACTTCAAATGCAGCGCGTCAAAGTCTCATATACAGAACATATAATATTAATAATATTATCAGTAAATATTTTAAACAATTTTTAACATTCTAACCTTGTTCCCTCGCTGGCCATAATTCGTTAGATCTTCTCTCTCGCAACCTTGAAATACGACAAAACCTTTCACTCAAATATACAGATACAAGAACCATCGATCCAGTATGCAGAACATTCATTCAGACGTGTCCTACCCGGCAGACAAATTGTTAATTTGTATTATTATAATACTTCACACAGACTAATTGTTTTAATGTCATCAAGCTGTGCGCGCGAATTAAAACAGTCGCGCAAAGTTTTGCGCTTAGTTAAAATTTTCTGCGCGAGGCGAAATAACATTCTACGCGTTCTAGCTTGTTCATACAAAGTATGTTTTGCTTGTATTAATTGGTTTATGTCTAAGCACTGGTTATTTTTAGCAGCTTATCATGTTTGGCGATGTAATACGTGATGATATAAGTAGTGCGTATGAGGTGCTTCGCGTCAGAGCAAGTGCGTTTCCATTCGCCTTATTTTAATAATAGTCAAAATAGGGGAAACCTAACCCCGACCCAACCCCCCTCCCTAACCTCTAACCTCAATCTAATCCTAATCCCACATTAATCCTAATCCTTTTGGCGACCTTTTTTTTGAAAGGAATCCCCGGCTCGACCGACCTCCCTTTTAGGGCGATTAAAGTATTCGCCTCTATTAAGGTTACAGGACACCCTTTTTGGCGTTTTGCGGAAAATCGCTACTGCGCGCTCAAAATCAGTCCGATTTTCATTGAATTATATAATTAATGATGACCAGAGGTGAAAGTTTTAGAAGAATAATTAAATTTCAATTAATTTGCAATGCATGCATAAAAATGCTCTGCTATAACGTTTTACCCATTCCAGGGCTCATTAGGGAGTTAAAGCATTCAAATTCGAACATGCGGCACTAACGCTTGACTTCAAAGGGGAGCCTTTTTTTGGGACACACTGTATAACAGAACACGAATATATGAATATCTGCCCCA
>CACRXK020000423.1:12023-77443 GCA_902702795.2 Paramuricea clavata | reverse complement strand
AACCCCCCCCCCCCCCCTTCAGGACCCTCCGAGACGAATGGACCATTTGCATTATAGACTAAATTTTGATCTAGACAAACATTTCAGCACAGCTTGAAAGAGCATTACAAAATTAGTAATATTCCAAAGTTTCGTTGGGAAATGTTGTAAAATGCGGATAATATAGCCTTGCGAAATTTGCAATTTTCAGTCATTTTGTATTACAAACGGGAAATTGATGCCCCAACACCCGGTTGGGCTGTCAATTTCCCGTGCGTAATACAAAATGACTGAAAAACGGCAAACTTCGCATGGCTATATTATCCGCATTTTACAACATTTCGCAACGAAACTTTGGAATATTACTAATTTTTTGATGCTCTTTCAAGCTGTGATGAAATTTTTGTCTAGATCAAAATTTAGTCTATAATGCAAATGGTCCATTGAGACTCTCGGGAAATCAAAACAAACTATTTCCCTCGGGAGCAGACATTAATTGTATATTAAATGCCCACAAAGATCAGTTGCGACTAGTCAACCATGTCGTGATTTGTTTCTAGCCTTATTAATTCTATACAATGCAATCTAATGCAGGCGAATGCAATCTATATATGCAGTCTATAAGGCAGGCTAATGCAGTCAATTAAATGCAGTCTAATGCAGTCTAATATGTAATGTCACAGAATATATACATATACTGTCCCTCCCTCTCGCCTCTTTTCATTAAACATAAGTAGTGTAGCTCGGTTGCATGGAGTATTAAATTGTTGCAAAGAAATGGTTTGAAGTAAAGAAATGGTTTGAAGAACAGTATCCTACGAGCATAGCTTGATTTCCAACAAGAACAAATTAAGGTTCTTCTGTTTTTGTGTTAAAACGCTGGCCCTTGAAGAACCTGTAAGTATCGGACAACTTTATAATTAAGAAATGCGGAAATTGCAAGCGCTTTTGACGGAATATACGGCTCTGAACCGCATCACACGTGGTTGAATGGATCAAACGTTTTGAATCGATCAAACTTTCTTGAATAATATTTGAATTGATTGGTGCCTAAACCTGTTTTCAACCCATCAATTTTCGTGGTACATTTTTTTAATTTGCATTAATAATTTCGGCAATTAATATTGAATACGTGGAAAATAATATGTTGAGTCAATCATATTCAATCGTATAGAAGACGGAAAGCTCTACTGTATTTTACGTTAAAATACGCCCGGTATATTTCAGTGTGATAAACGTTACATTAACCAACTGCAAAACTTACCCTCTCGTTGCCTTGTATTTGTTGTTCAAAAAATTTCGTGTCATTGTTCAATTTTCTTCTATATATATTATCATATGGCTTATTGCAAATGGTCACATTATTCCTCTGCATTTGGCTATAATTTTATATCCAACACTGTTTAGGAGCCAGATTAATAGAAGCTCGTGAGTCTAGAAAATAAAAATACAAATAAGAACAATATAAAAGATAAAATTGACTACCAAAGGTTGGTATATTTGATAATTTATTTGCATATAATTAGTTGAATATGATGATGTGGTGGTAGTATTAAATGAGAATCATCACGATTTTGAACACATAACTTATTTGATCTTTAGATTGCAAACTTGCCACTAGCAACACAAGAGCAGCAGGTAAATGTGCAGTGGTATATATACCAGTAATGCATGCATTTGAGAGCCCCCCTGGATATAGAATACATGCTGTTGCTATATTGACCTGTGTTGTTTCTAGACCATTTCCACAATTTTCCCTTCCCTTAGAATTTCAATTAATTAACCCATTGAGCCGCAATGCGCCCCAGTACTTATATTTTTTTACTTGTCTTATGCCAGACGATTTTATTTGTCAATAGTTAACCTATTGAGCCACAATGCCCCCCAGTGCGCCCTACTTATTTTTTCTCTAATGCCAGACGATTTGACTCGTCAATGGGGAAACTCTGCAGTTTAATGGGTTAGTATGTGCACCTTACTTTAGCAGTTTACTCTGTCTGGCCTTGTGAGTTGTGCATTTATACCATATATTAATTTATAATGATTTATCTCATTTCAGAGTTGGTCAAGGAGATATAAGCTTCCCAATAGGGTAAGTGTCTAAGTTAATAAATTCAAGCATAAGTTTTTATAAAGCAGCTGCTTTCAATTGATGCAAACACCAATACTGATACAGTTACATAGGTGCCATTGACGGAATTTGGTCGGATGTTTTCATTGGTTCATTTCAAAATTATACTTGCATAAATTCCACACAGTATTTGCACAGTGCTCAGATTAATAACTTATCGACTTTGTTTTGTTTGATTGGATAATAAAATTAGAAAGTCACATACAGCATGTGGAGATTAGTGGCTGTGACACAACTACTGGCCGTGTTGATTGATTGCAGTCTCCCACCATTGGGGGCGGAGGGGGAGACAGTAGGCAGTGTGCAGACCACAGTACCATGTATATGGTATAAACAAAATTGGATGTTGGAATCAATGTTTTGATTGGAGCAATTTAAAAGGCTGCCAATCATTGGCACCAAATAGTGTTAAGCAGTGAGTTGTGATTGGGTCCAGGTAAATTAAATTGGTTTCTACTTTGTTGAACATTAAAAAACTTGTTTTCCCCATGTGAGATCATTGTACCATAGCAAAACTCTATTTTTTATAGTTCCTAAACTATTGTACTTGTTTTAGTTTGGATGTGCCGTTGAAGCAGAGCTTGCTGCCAAATACCTATCACCAAATTTAATAAATTAATTGGTGAGGGATGTGTGTACCAGTATAAGGAACTACACGGCATATCCAAAGAAGAGTGGGAGAGAAATGGTTGCCTCACTAATTGTGGAAACCTATCCATTTCTAAAAGACCCACTGATTGATGAAGGCAGTAAACCATGTATAAATAAGTATATTTGTTTTTTACCAATAGGGCTTATCACTTGGTGTTTAAACTCTTTTGACCACTTGCTATCAGGGCAAGAAAATTGGTTGTCCTGAATTTTAAAATTCATTTGCTATTACATCTAACCTTCAGCTAATATAATAACAAAATATGAAGCAAATGATTGCAGTAAGGTTGGATTTATCACATAAGATCACTTAATATATGACACCAATCTTATAATATTTGTGAGCCGTGGAGGCACGTAAGAAGAACCATGACAATATTAAAGAGCATATGAAAACCACATATTCAAAGAGGAGAGCCATGGTTGTCCATGATACGAAACCGATTATGGAAATTGTGGAGACGTTTCCGCCTCTTCAAAATATTCTTTATGTAAGTATAGTGTATTTGTGTCTTGTAAATAATTTATCTTTGATGTTCAAAGTTGCAGTTATATCAGTTATATTCAAATGTGGTTGGTATTTGTCAAGGGTGATATTAACTCTTGAGTGGCAGTAACTCTCCACTTGGCGAGTAAAACCGTCTGGCGTTAATAAAATACTAAAGTAGGGCGCGTCAGGGTGCATTGCCACTTAAAGGGTTAACAATTACATATAATTTGCTAGACTTCCGGAACTGAACTGAAATCAACCAATCACATAATGGTGCTGTCTTTGGATTCAAAACAGCCCTTTTTGAGAGCACCAAAACAGCCCCCTTTAAAAGAGCCAAAACAGCCCCTTTTGAAAGAGCCAAAACAGCCCCTTTTGCAACAGCCAAAACAGCCCCTTTTGAAAGATCCAAAGCAGCCCCACATACGAGCTAAATTGGCCCTTTTTTGAGAGCTGAAATTGGCATCATTCTAATTATAAGATTGAAAACAGCCCTTTGAAAGAACCAAAATGGTCCCACATAATAGCCAAAATGGCCCTTTAATAGTAGCCGAAATGGCCCTATTTTAATGGGGGCCGTGTCATGGTCACAATTTCGGGCCCACTTTGGGGGCCAAAATGGCCCTTTTGAAATTACTGTATATATATATACATATATATATATATATATATATATATATATATATATATATATATATATATATATATATATATATATATATATATATATATATATATAGTACAATCTGCAGACAATATATATATAGTACAATCTGCAGACATGCATGTTTCGGCGTTCAACGCCTCGTCAGTGCAGCTTGGTACACGTCTAGATACGTGAGACACTCGTATTAATACCCCATAAACTTGCTCTCACCAAGGCATGTGGTACAACGCATCCAGACATGCGCAGAGCGTAATGGGGCCAGAGTGCTCAAACGACCACAAGGGAAGTGAGCTTTTATATATATATATATATATATATATATATATATATATATATATATATATATATATATATATATATATATATATATATATATATATATATATATATATCGCAAGTACTGTAAACGATGACACATACTGTTTACGATGACAACCGAGATTTTTATTTCAAAGCCATTGTATAATGTTTCCTTATAATGATGGCTCAGAAATAGAGTTGAAACATTGTTCATATAGTGCCGTCGTATAAGAATAATGAATTTGCGTATACTACTGTGGAATTGAAATGTAAAAATGCATTTCCGATCTAAAGCCGCTTCCAACTTATTTCTACATTATCCGTCATAGGGCCCATTGCATTGTAATACATTGAAACGTTTAAGGAAATTTAACATTTCATTGTTCTTCTTGGTTCACAAAATTGTCTATGATCTCAACATGGAAGCTTCTTAACCTTTATACTAAAACAAACTGGAGAGCCTTAGCCGCCTGTGCATGATATGCTGCAAAACTTACCCATTGATTCGTTTATTGTTGACAAACGTTGCAGGTGTTTCTGGTTGGTTTTTATGAATTCGTTGACGTTGAAAATTTATGCATTTTATATAGTCCCTGACCACAGTGTATATTCTTTTGCATTGTGAATAATCATTTGTCACTGGATCCCCATTAGATATGATTCGAAGCTCTTGAGGGGTTGACTAAAAAGATGAAGGCATTATAAATTCTTAAATCATAACAAAGTAACATAAAATATTGAAAAATTTCGAGCATTTATTTCATTGGACACAAAACATAAAAACAACTTTTTTCCCGGTATAAATACTACTTATTTAACCTTAAATAATTATCTTTTGATGTTCGGAAAATTCTAATAGGTAATAAAATCGGAACTGAATCACCTGGTGCGTATATAAAAAATAACCTGGTGCGTATATTTCATGATTATCATGTTACACCCCCTCTTTATCACCCCATGCCTTGTCAAGCATCATCCCGGCTTTGAAGTCCCCCTTGTAAGCGTTTCAATTCTATACCAGTGTCTCATTTGTATAAATTAATCTATAAACATATGCCCTTTTCTACAATTCACTCTCTTATAATTTCTTCTCAATAATTCTATAATCTATAATTTCTTCTCAATTTACTCTCCTATAATTTCTTCTCAACCCCCCACCCCAAATTGGTGTTTTATACGATATAACAACACAATAATTCGGATGATGGGGTGCTCTTTGTGGTTGAGAGAGTTCCTCGTTTTTATTTTTAGCACTCTGAGTTCTTATCTATATACTCAGTGAGACTATATAATGGCTCAGATCCCCGTTATATTCTCATCAACAGGACACACTAATTTTAGTGTGCACACTTAATTTTAGTGTGCAGTGCCAGTGATCACTATAATTTGCAGTGATAAAATGAATTGTGCGCATGCAGTGAATAAAATGATAGCACTTAGAACCCACAATTTTAACCTTGTTTTGCATATTTCATAATATTTCATAGATTTGTGTGCGATAAAATCAAATTCGCTATTTTCTGTAATTCAGTTGTGGACTATTTTTATGGCAAAACCCTTTCTTGGGTTAAAAAAATTGTGATCGTGGATTACTTTTACTGTGTAGTGGGCCAGCATAGTTGTATTTCAGTCAACTTAAAGGATGTTGTCCGTGATGTTTTCCTGCAGGGGTACCAGTACTTTCCGGACTGACAGACCTAGTGCTTATATGCTTCCAAACGAAGCAGGCTTCATACTTACATCGCATTTATCTATTGACGACAGTGGCTATTCGTGGAAGGACAATCTTTCACAATTAAAGAGTTTTGTTCAAAACGATTTGAATATAATTAATGTAAGTTCTACTAAGCAATCTCAGTCTGCCGTACTCTCTCCAATTAAAACAATCACTATCTAGAGCCTCGTAAGCTACCATCTGTAATACAGCAATGGCAGCAATCAACCAACAAAGGAGCAAAAAAACGGATATAATTCGTCACTAAAAGCCTCTACCCCCTGCCCATTTCGTATACGCAGTGGTCGATGTCTTAAAGGTAACGGTGCGATTTTAAACATCCTAAACCATCTCAAACACAGAAATGTAATATACCATGTTCCTTTCTGCAAAAAAGGGGCTATACTGCCTGAAGAAGAATAGGTGTGACTTTTCCCGCGACAAATTGATGCCTAACAACGCATCTCTCAGACCCTATCTAGGCAATTATGCGCATCCCAATCCTTTTTTATCTCACCGCCGAGTCTCGGTGAGACGATACATCAATCCCAACCCGTTCCCGCCGCGTCAGGTATTACCGGGAACCAGGGAGAAATTTACCCGTTCTAAATCCCTTGACGGAAATCCCAGTCCCTGCATGGTTACATCAACCAACCCCCCCCCCCTTCCCCCCTCATCTACAACCACTATATAATGAGCAAACTAAGAGTACGACACAGACCTCTTATCAGACATCTTACGAGACAATGAGAATACCAGTTAGAATTATACGTCGTCCTACCCCAAATTTTCTTATTACCCGCAATACTAGAAATACCCGTAACCTGATTTCTATTAAAAAATAAAAATCAAGAGATGATATCTAGAAATAGACCCCCAACCGTTACTAGATCACTCCCCAACGTTATGGTTCTCAATGCAAGATCAATCTTTAATAAAGTTGACGAATTAAAAGCTCATATTGAAAATTACAGATCTGATATAATTTTTGTAACAGAAACTTGGTTCTCTGAAATATTCCGAATGAAGTAATTTATATTGATGGTTTTAACGTTTTCAGGAAAGACAGAACGGAAATGCGTGGAGGAGGCGTAATGTTTTATATTAAGGCATGGGTGACACAAAGAGTAAGACCAAAATGGCTGCCAAGAAAAATTTCAAGAATCGCTCTGGCGATTGCGTTTACCTTCCACCCTCTATATCACACAATGATTTAAAACTCTATTTTACAACTCTATTTATAAGATTAGCTAAGGTCTCTAAGCCAAAGGCAAAGCATTGACGCGCGCAATCTTGCGACATAAACCTAAGTTTTGTCCATCTGTTCATGATAAGTTTTGGCAAAAACAACTACTATACATAATTTGCCCACAAACATCCTCATCTTTTACAATCTAAATTATATTTCCTACATACAATTAACGCAACTTTTACGACAAAAGCATATATTTAAGATGAATAGCTTAACAAAAATAGCTCAATAAACAAAATATTTTCCGTGTCACAGTTGGGAAATAAAATACAATTCAGTACCAAAAATATATAGTATTTTGGAGAAAATGTTCTAAATATAATGATTTTGTAAATTAAGGAAAGAAAGTGCTTTCTTCATTCCAAATTGCATGTACGCAAAACCATGCTACTATAGCACCTATAGGGAGATGCGAAACATAATGGGGCGAGCTAGACTTGAATCAAGTCCGTCTCTAAAGTCCGAGTCGCGAAGCGATGAGATCGAGACGTTACAGCACCTCGCGCGCAGCCGTCGCGGCGCGCTCGATCCCTCGGACTCTAGAGAGATGGACTTGACCCAAGTCCAAGGCCGGCAAGAGCGAGCCTAAGCACCCGTATACGTCTATACGAGCGATATGACAGGCTAAGATCGTAGGTATAGGTACTGGGTATAGCCGAGACACACTGTGCGATTTGAGATTGAAGGTTATGCTGGAGCTATAACGTTTTAACAAAAATTCTACATCTTAAAAACTGTAGTTGCTACATGTTTCTTTTGAAAATATGACTGCCTTCGCGTCACGATATTTGCACGCTTCTGATTTAGCTCGAGGACAAGGGCTTCCGAAACATTCATATTTCGCATCTCAAATGATCAAGAACAAAACTATGTTCTCGTGTTTTGGCAGGCATTGTATCTGCTTTGATATAAAGCACACAAGTTGACTCATCCAAATCTTGTGAAAACGACAGAACAGACGAACCGTATGGCACCAAATTAAAAACACGAACACGGTTTTGCTCATACATGTACTTTGTTCAACATTGTGGTAAAGTTCGGAGGGAATCGGATAAAACGTGCGAGGTGCATTTCTATTTTTGTGGGGACAATCTGTATGAGAAATATTCATTCTCCGTAAAAGACCATAACAGGTTTGGCGTGTTTTTTCCGCTTTCTCTTATCACCTCTAACTGTAATTGGATTAAACAAAAGTAAAGTGTGTTTTGGCAAGGGTTTTCGGTGTCATTTACTCATTAGTCATTATTAGTTTATCACAAACCGTACGTGCAAGAAACCAGATAGAAAAACTAACTTGCTCATATGCCGGCGAAACGCAAATGTAAAGACTTCGCTACAGAACCATCTAAGTCGGGCAAACGAAAATGCAGGAGAAGATCTGTCGTGCACCACGAAGACGCAAGCGAGTTTGAAGGTCACACATCCGATATCGAGTATCATCCATCCACATATTGTCAATTACAATTACAACTTTCGCGGCAAAAACAATTAGTGGTTGTAACATGTTTTGTTATATCTCGGTTTCATTTTAATATTTTCGTAAAAAAATTGCGGCAATCGAGAGATCTCCAACCCCTCCATACAAATCAATAAAAATCAGTGTTTTCATCATATAAAGTGACTTTAAATTTAAATCTTCTTAATTACCCACTATGGACCGGTATCAACCTCGTAATAATAATTATTAGCCTAGCTCAAAAATATTTTGAAATTGTACGCTAAAATGTGCCTCTAAAATGTGCGGTTATGTGCCTCTAAACAATACTTATTGTTGAAATAATAAACTTAAGTACATAACATCAACGCCATAAATGTTACTTGATTTTAAAGCTGGATTTCAAATGGTTCTACTAAAGGTATAAACTATATGATTTTATGCTAATGCATGCTAGTACGTACTTAAGTTTATTTCTTTCAACACTAAATTTAAATCGCACAGTGTGTCAGGGCTACAATGCTACATGTACTAAAATGTGAAGGAAACATAAAGGGCACTTCTGTAAAATTTATGAAACCATGCTCCGAAACAGCAAAACTTACCCATTCATTAACCGCTTTACACGAGTTAGTCAGGTATAGACGACGTATGATGGCAGGTTTTCTTCTACTGGTTTATATCCGCAACGTCTCACTTGAACCTGACACCAAAATACTAATTCGTTGCCGCAACTGTATGCAACCATTTGTCTAAACAAAATTATGAAGAATTTTAGCTATACATGCTTGTAGGCCTATCAAAACATTTTCCACGCGAAGGCCGATTTACATTACACAACCTTGGCTAAAACTATCGCATGCAATCTGCTTATAACTTGAGCGAATCAAGCACACAACTCACCTACTTTGTCACTCCGGATCCATAGAACAGAATGTTGAAGGAGCAGTTGCAAGTAACTATACAGCGCCTATATGCACATAGTTGTGTTCCATCGAAGTTCGACGTCGAAGTTCTGCCTACACTGGCACCGACCGTTCGAGATTTTATCGGCCTTAAGAGTGACTGCCTGTAACCATCACGCAAAATTTGAAATCCGCGGCAAACCTTGAAAAATCGATTTCCCTTATACTTTCAAGTTAGCGAGGGTAATGTTCCCAAGAATTGCCTTATAGTTGGTTTGATCAAATATCGCTTTATAACGGAGAAAATTTAAATTATCAAACACTACCAAAAAACGCCGATTACGACAGTTAATTATTACTCAACTTTCGCGGCAGATGGTCGAAAAAAAAAACGCTAGAGGTTCAAACACCCCAAATACTTTGAAAATATTCCATTGTGCACAACATGTGTGACTTTAAGATCAATTGTTCAGTTATAACACAACAATATAATTTTATTCGCTAGACATATATTTCGAGTCGTTCAAATTATGTCGTACAAAAATATGAATTTTAAAACTGCTTAACTTGTCAGTCGCTTGAAACGTCCATGCTCGATTACTTATATGTTTATCTTTCTAATGGTATAAAAACATCTTTGGGCAAACGATTTTCATTCACGTGGTAGCTCCTCAAACTTTGGTCAAATTTACTCATTTCTGGCATTTAATTTAATTTGGCGGCGTTCAACAAAATACAAGATGCTAGTGTTTATGTGTGGATTATGAACTCATAAACGAAGCTAAAACACATCAAAAACCTTAAATGATGCATTTTGTTAAGGATTCTTACCTGTTAAACTGCTAAACCCAGATGTTCATGAGTGTTTTTCAATAACATCGATGTGGTTTATTTGTTTACCGATTCGACCAAGCTGTAGCCTGCATGGCAGGCGGTACGTAGGAAATACCGCCTGCCGCAAAACTGGGTGTAAATGAACTACCGCCCCTGAAGCATCAACGCTATTTATAGATGCATTAATTAAGTAAATATTCAAAATTAGCCACTCCCAAGCTGCTCCCAAGTCCCAACTGCCCAACATAAAATAAATTCCTTGATTCTCATCACCGCCCGACTGAATTTTAAAATCCTCGTGAAAACGTTTTATTTTTAGTTATACAATATAAATGTACCGCCCGACAAAATAATTCAAGACAGTTAATTTTTTCATATTTTATATAGAGTTTTTATTGCCATTTTAAACTTCCAATTTGAAACAAACAGAATTTTGAGTGAAATTTCATTGTATTTTAAAGAAACCCAGTCATTCTGTCATTGTTCGTGGAGATACGAACTATTGATATATAAATTATATAAATATAAAATATAAAAAATAAATCTCCCACTGTCTTCGACATTTCAAAGTGTAGACTGTGTCTAGTGATGAGAATCAAGGAATTTATTTTATGTGTTAATATAAACCAAGCCCGTTTAGCTGCCTTAAAACGGTGGTTTAATAAGCTCAAAATACAAATCATGCAAGTCTATACTATAGATTCATCATCAGTCAACAACCAAACTAAAAGTATTGAACCTTATAGAACGATAGTTTTATTTGTTTACAACTATACATATTCAACGGGTATATAAGAGTTTAACTGCATGTTATTTGATAATTACTGCATCAACCGGCCCCTTGTTTATACTTTGGAGGTTCGTATATAATATCTATCAAGTATCTTTGGTTCAGAACATGACTGATAGGCCTATATGGAAATCCCACTGTTCGATTCAGTGAAGAAATATCTCCTAATTTCTATCGATAGTTTTAGTAAAATGTCAACATTATTGCGATTTATGGCCTTTGAAAGTCAAGCGAAATAGTATATTATCATATTAATACGCATGTAATTGTCTGAACGAAAATATAGACTAGCCCATACCTTTGGCCATCATAACTTCGGCCCCTTCGGACGTATCTTCTTTGTTAAATATTCTTGTACGAATCGCTATCAAAAACACTACTTAGAGTGTTATTTTTCAGCTTGTATCTTTAAATTTGCTTCTTTTATTATGGTATTCCATTTCTGGTCTGACTTGACGTGAACTAATTTCAAAACGCAGAGTTTCAAAACGTCAAAACATTTGGTTAATGATTAACATTTAACCAAATTTAGCCGTTGATTGACAACTACATAAAAATACTAACCAATCCGTTTTTCCCGTTCACCAGCGGACGGGTAATTCAAAAACCCCTAGTTTTGCGGCAGACGGTATTTCCTTTGCTTCCCTAATTTTCGCTGCCCGTAGAAATACCGCCTGCCATGCAGGCTAACCAAGCTGCCGTGTCTGCATGCACAAGAGGCCAAATTTTGTAAATATATTTGACATCCGTTATTCCGTACGATGTTTAATTATTTATTCGGTTTATTTACGTGATATCTTGTTCGTTGTATGGCATATCACACATTTTAATACAATTGTTGTATATTTCAGGTCACTTTAATATTTCAAAGCGCGCTTCCCATGTTTTGTTTTGATTGTAAATACTGCATATTACTTATTACATTTCTAAATTTAGAATACTGGGCGGGGTTTGATTACAAGTTGCGAAATTTATAATAATCTGCCATATTTTGCCATTTCATCTTTTTAATGCCCAACTTTACAGCATAATCAAATAAAGTTCAGTACTTTAGTGCGATATGGAGGTTTGTTGTTCGTTTAAGACGATAATTGGGGGAATATGTGGTTCAGATAGCCGAGATAAAAAAGAAGTAGTGACAGTCATTCCACTAGTTTCCTGTTCAAGAGATATAGCAAAACATTTGGGATCATTGGCGTTTTCTGGACCGGAAAATGAGGTAGATTTGATCTTGTCTCGAGCTGCGATATTTAAGATACCACAGGATATAAACAACATGACAATATGCCCATTCCATCGCGGGAAACTTGGTTTAGGATGGACAAGAGGAGCTAGTATAAGATGCAGAGTTCCACCTGTTTTGTCACAGCACGGTAACAAAAATAAGAAAAGTTGGCCCAAGGGTGAAAGAGGGTTGGGAAAATATGACTCCCTACATGTGTTACGAAAGACTGGCGTGTTTATTCAGTGTGGCTCAGGTAAGAATTTTTTGTCAGATTTTGATGCGTTTCTTTCTGAGAGCTTTTGAAACTTACAAACTCTTGCAAAAATGCGAGCAAAAATGAAATATATTTGCAAGAAATTTATCAATCATCAAATCAAGAAATGTTTGCTATTTCGCTGTCGTCATGCAGTCGTTATAATGCACACTTTAAATTAGACCAATCAGTGTTCGCTATTCATGACAGTCCGCCAAATATTTTGAGATCAGTGAGGATGACCACCCACCGAAACATCGTTGGTGAGCCACGCCCGCAATATTTGATGAACTTTAGACTTCGCTAATGCTTTCGTTTCCCCGGGTGTAAATAGCCGGGGGGAAATAGTACCTCGTCGGCTCGGGGATTACAACCCAATTTAATAAAATGTAATGAGCAGCACTTTATTCCACAGGAGTATGCAGAAAATGTAGAGATCTTTTGAAGAATCTTCGCAGAGTAGATGTCGATGAACTAGAAAGTCAGTTGAAGCAAACAACATTGGTATGTCAAATAGGATATGGTGAGAGGCAGCCATGTTATCGGCAGATTAATAATTAAAAATCCACATACTGTAACGAACCTCTGTCTCTTATATTAGACACCCGTTTACACGATGTCCGCAAAGTTTGAAAACGAAACGAAATTCTTACTTTTAGTTCACACGATACCGGTATGAAAAAACATGAAACCGTAACGATAACCATAAGAGTTTGAAACCGCAGCAAAATTCTGCCGTCTCGGCACCGTGTGAACGCCTAACCCTAAGAGCTGTATTACGGTAAACAAGGTAAACAAGCAATGAAGCTATGAAGGTAAACTTCAAATAAGAAAAAAACTCGAAACAATTATCGCACCAAACCGGAACGAAACTCTACGGGATAATTTTCTGCCGGCAGAGTTTCGTACCGGCATGGTGTGAACGAGCCGGATACAGATGTGCACCAACGGACGGACGGACGGACGACGGACGAATAGGTGTATAGACGACCGATGAGTCGATCGAAGAATAAGAGAAATAACGGTATCTCACAATTTTTAGGATGATGATGATGATGAAGTAATGTTCAAGACACCCATGCACAAAACTATCCCAGTTCCTCAAACACCTCTTGATGTAATGGATTCAACGTTTTTTCCCCCCTCAGCAGTTTCTGAACTCTCACAGATGGAAGACCCTAACACAACGCCTCGAGAAAGGCTGAATGTGTTTCTTGCTTCTAGAGATGTAAGCCCCATAAGGACAGCGATGAACACTTCATGGCATGCAGCGGCAGATCGTACAAAAAGACACTATTTACGTAAAGCTAGGCAAGTTATTCACGCAACACTTGAAGAAATCGCACCAGAAAATTCTGAAGAGCTATTAAGAGCCGTGCAAGAAGGAAGTATGGGCGGAGAAAGTGACTTGGATTCAACACTTTTGGAAGTCTTGGTCGAATGTTACGATAATGCAAATTGTTGGAGCAGCCGCAGACAGATACTGTCAATCATGGCTGACAAAGTCAGCTTTACAACGCTTCAAAAGTGGATCCCTGGTATATCACGTTATCGGTTTTCAATTGCACGCCACCATCGATTGCTTCATGGAAGAGGATCTGAAGTTCCTCAACGTGACCTACGGCAAACACGAATGAGGGCCTCACCTGAACAGCTGGATCATTTCTTAGCATTCATAACGAGTTCAAGAGCTATCCAAGATTTACCATTTGGTGAAAAAACTCTAAAACTATCTTCTGGTACTGAAATCAAGATCCCAAATGTAATAAGAACCTCAATCCCAGAACAGATCGTAAAGCAGTATGAGCGCTATTGCGCAGAAATCGGATACAGCTCCCCTCTAAGTCGAAGCAGCAATCTAAGGATACTGAAAGTATGTTCAGCATCGATGCACAAATCGCTTCAAGGGCTCGACTATTTCTCTGCTGATGGGGTGAAGGCCTTTGATGATTTACAAGAAGTTGTCGAGAAGCTTGGAGATCGCTACCAACGAGGAATGTCATGGTCGAAAGAAATTTCAAAAAAGCTGAAGCTGGCAAAGCGCTACTTGAAAGGGGATTATAAGGTTAGTGACTAATCTTCCTAATCAATCAAATCAAATCTTCTGTGATCAAAGTGTATGTTAATCAAAATATTTGGTAGTGTAAAGGCCTGGTCACACTACACAACGATAACGATACGATAAATTGTAAACACGCGATAATTGTCAAAAAAATTGTGTTAGTGTCCACACAACAACGAAAATGATAAAATTATCGTTAGACGATAACGATAACGATTTTAAAATCGCTCACCTGAGCGATTTTTTTTTCAGTCGGACGATAACGATAAATTTTTGACCAATCAGCGCGCGTATACAAGTTATCGTATCGTTATCGTTGTGTAGTGTGACCTGGGCTTAAGCCCCCATTAAAGAAAGCGATTGCTTTGAAATTTTTTGATCAATGACTTTTTAAAAATTTAATCACAGAAAGCTTGGAAGTGTAAACCGAGCATAGTTTGCAATCCAGCATGCAAATTCGTCCGCCATCATAATAAGCGCCATATTTTTCTTTCAGGTGCACATATCGTCTAGTTCAAGGATTCCTGATCATTGTCGGCCCTATGCCTTAAGCCATGCCAGTGATCCAGATTATTTGCAGTCCTGTAAGCATAAACATGATCTAATCTGCGACAGATGCAATCTGTTTCCTGCTGCTGTGCGCGAAATGGAGTCAGTTTTGGACGAGGATGATATACCCCTAGAAGAAAAAGAGGAAATGAAGTTCATAGTAACCCAGGCAAAGAAGAATATCGAAGCGTGGAAAGCCCATTTACTACGATCCGTCAACCAAGATCAGGCTCGGTTAGATATTCTTGACAAACTGGATGACACTTCAGTACTCGTCATCTTGGATTGGGCAATGAAATTTATTCCCAGAAGATACCGAGAAAGCCAGGCCGACTGGTTCGGCAAAAGAGGTATTTCTTGGCACATCAGTGTAGCCATGAGAAAGGTAGATGGCAAACTACAAAACCTCACTCTTGTTCACGTGTTCGACAAAAGCAACCAGGACAGCTTGTATGTGATAGCAGTAATAGATGACGTCATTTTCCAGTTAAAGCGCGCAATGCCAGAACTGAAATCTGTCAACTTTAGACAAGATAATGCCGCCTGCTATCATAGCTCAGCCACCGTAATTGGAGTACAAAACCTCGCAAGAAAGCACAAAGTGGCCATTCGTATAGATTTTTCTGATCCTCAAGGTGGCAAAGGTCCCTGCGACCGCAAAGCTGCTGTGTTGAAGAATCACATGCGTACATATCTTAACTCTGGAAATGATATCACGAACGCAGTACAGATGAAGACCGCTATGGAATCGAATGGTAGTGTACGTGGTCTAAGTGTGGTTCTCGGTGGTTCTCTACAGATTCCAGAGAAATATCTACCAGAGAAATGGGAAGGCGTAAGCCTCATCAACGATGTTGTTTACAAGAAGCGCAACATGGAGGTTTGGAGAGCATATGATGTCGGAAATGGAAAAACGATACAGTATACTAAATTTGAATCAACGAAGTCATCCTCATCAGTTACGTTACCCACTCTTAACAAGATGGAGGATTCTGACCAGATTCCAGATTTCTGCGATGTCCTGGCACGAAAGAGCAGAAAAGAAAAAGAAACAAAGACCGATGCTGAATCGCACGAGGATGACAGTGATACCGATGACGACACCCTGTTCACCTGTTCCGAAGAAGGATGCGTAAAAGCTTTTCAAAGATTTTCGTCGCTACAAAAACACCTAGACTTTGGAAAACACCAATATGCTCTAGAGAAAGAAACTTTTCTTGATCGGGCTATGCAGATATATGCTGAGAATTTGGAGAGTGGGAAGGCGAACATTGAGGAAGTCCAGGAATCTGCTTCACAACCTAGCTCAGATATACCCCCATTACTGATGGGTTGGGCTTTGAAATATAGTTCATCTAGCCGACGATTTACGGAAGCTCAGAAGAAATACCTAACAGACCTGTTCGTTCTTGGAGAGCAAACAGGAAGAAAAGCGGATCCGGAACAGGTATCCAAAGCTATGAGAAAAACACGGGGTGCTAATGGGTCTTTTCTGTTTGACGCTGGAAGCTATCTCACATCAAAACAAATTACTAGCTTTTTTTCCCGTTTATCTGCCAAGAAATCTCTTCCAGCCACCTGCTCAAGCACTGCTGATAACGATGAAGAAGAATCGATTGACGATATGCTAGCATCACAGGAAGAAATAGAGTTTGAACGTGTGCGACAAGAGCTTCTCAGCGAATTTGTCATTGCTCATCCCATTGTCTTCGATACCTATAACATCTGCCAAATGGTTGCTGTCTCCGGTCTTTCGAAGTTATCTATATCTGTGTTACAAGACATTTGTAAGTACTTTGAACTTGACTGTTCAGATATAACAAAGAAACGAAAGCAGCCTTACGCTGATATCCTTACAGAGTTTGTCAAGAATTCATGCACATGTACCAATTAAATCCTGATTCTTCGCAAAGTTCCGCCCGTCTCTACGTGAGCAAATCATCGCGGATGGCTTTCCACTCCCTATACAGTGGTGTTAGTTTTTTTTTTACCTTAAGGCCCTGTCACACTATTGCGTATGAGAGAAACGTATGAGAAGCGTATCAAAATTAATGAAATAATTTTCATACGCACAAAAATCTTTTGAAATGCCAGCGTATGAGTACCGTACGTCTGGCGTACCTCTAGCGTATTCATCGTGTGCCTAGAGTATGCTTATCGTATAAAGCATACGTTCGATACGCACAAAATTTTTGAACATGCTTAAAAAAAATTTCTGCCTCGCTGTATGCCAGCGTATGCCACCGTGCTTGAAACGTATACAACCTATGACGTACCCCTAGCGTATGTCAACGTATACTGGCGTATGAGTGATATTTTTCATACGCTGGCATACGCTAGTACGATACGCAATAGTGTGACAGGGCCTTTAGTAAAGGATGTTCGCCGTAGCAAGAAAAATACTGTATTTGTATACTATATTTAAGAAACAAGTTTTATCATTCATAATAATATTACTGCGATTTAATTATTAACTTTATTATTTTCCAAAAATGTCTATGTTGAGCCAGATCAGTCTCGGGAAAGATGTATATTTTGTATATATATATATAGAGAGAGAGATCATATATGCCTATTGATATGTTGATATGTTAATAGAAGCTGTTATCTCAAGTGATCTTTACTAATTGATATGATACTCAAATAGTGTAGGTGGAAATGCAATTCGGTCAGCCTGTGTGTATGTGCTTTACTTTTTTATAAATACTATCCCCGCCCAGTATTCTAAATTTAGAAATGTAATAACCGAAGTAACTAATATTCAAAACAAAACATGCATGGGAACTGCGCTTTGAAATAAGTGACCTGAATCGACAATAATTGTATTAAAATGTGTGATATGCCATATTACGAACAAGATATAAACCGAGTAAATATCGTTCTGAATAACGGTTGCCAAATGTATTTACAAAATTTGGCCTCCTGTGCAGACACGGCCGCTTGACAGTCGGTAAACAAAGCCACATCAATGTTATGTTGAAAAACAATCATGAAAATCTAGGTTTATCAGTCGTTTAGCAGGTAAGAATCCTTAACAAAATGCATCATTTAATAATAAGGTTTTTAATGTGTTTCAGGTTCGTTTATGAATTCATATTCCTCACATATAAACACCAGAGCATAAACACTAGCATCTTGTATTTTGTAGAACGCCACAAATTAAATTAAATGTCAGAAATGAGTAAACTTGACCAAAGTTTGAGGAGCTACCACGCGAATGAAAATCGTTTGCCCAAAGATCTTTTTATACCATTAGAAAGATAAACATATAAGTAATCGAGCATGGACGTTTCAAGCGACTGACAGGTTAAGCAGTTTTAAAATTCATATTTTTGTACGACATACTTTGAACGATTCGAAATATATGTCTAGCGAATAAAATTTTATTGTTGTGTTATAACTGAACAATTGATCTTAAAGTCACACATGTTGTGCACAATGGAATATTTTCAAAGTATTTGGGGTGTTTGAACCTCTAGCGTTTCTTATTTTTCGACCATCTGCCGCGAAAGTTGAGTAATAATTAACTGTCGCATCGGCGTTTTTTGGTAGTGTTTGATAATTTAAATTTTCTCCGTTATAAAGCGTTATTTGATCAAACCAACTATAAGGTAATTCTTGGGATACATTACCCTCGCTAACTTGAAAGTATAAGGGAAATCGATTTTTCAAGGTTTGCCGCGGATTGTTCGATGGTAACTGACAGTCACTCTTAAACCTGTTTAATTCGGCTGAGTTTAAGCCGCTTCAGCAAATGCTCGATGGGAAGCTGAAAGAACTACAGAGCACCCAAAGCCCAATGAAGACGAGAGTAGATGCAGTGACGGTTAGCGATGAAAAGGTATAGATTTGAGCGGACTACTACAAGGAGCTAATTGTGGAACTGTGAACATCAACATTAATATGAGTAAATAAATTACTGTCTTTATAATATAGTTGTGTGAAAAGTTTAGTGAAAAGTGAATATTAATAAGTCGAGTAATTAACACTTTATCTTACTGTCATTAACATTGTAGTGTAATTATTTTGTTTGTGGTGTAAAATGTGAATGCCACGTTGAGATATCATTTTTCAATTTATATGGATATTGATCCTGAATTTGTTGAAACTATGCTTGAAAGCTTTCATGTAGATGATTTAATTTCAGGAGGCAAGAATATTGTGCAAACACACAAATTGTATTTGAAAGCTAAAACAAGATTAGCCGAAGGCGGATTTAAATTATGTAAATGAAAACAAATGATGACAGTTTAAGAGCACACATGGCCAATTTGGAAAACGGTGGTTTGGATCCTACATTCCTCCACCATGGAACATACACCAAATAGGAGAAAGAAATTGAACTAAGAGAGGAATATCAGACCAATTGCCAAGAGAGGGGAAGGCTAGAGTAAGAGTTCTTTTTCGATTCTGCAAGTCAAAATTCGTTTGTAACCAGTAAAACAGCTAAGTCTTTAGGTTTACGACCAGTTAGGAACGAGTGTTTTATGGTAAAATCATTTGGAAATCAATGCAGCAGAGAGCGCGGTTGCATGTTGTTGTTTCAGTAGAGCTACTTCCCATGAGGGGAGGGCAATCTTTGCAAATTGAAGCCTTTGTTGTACCTGAAATTTTGCATGTCAGGAACAAGCATGTTGAAATTATAAAACACCAGTATTCACACTTAAAATGTATATGGTTTTCTGACGTGAATAGATGGGCCGAAGAGTTAGATGTAGATATCTTGATAGGGGCAGACTATCTATGGCAATTTCAGACAGGTAGTACAGTTAGAGGGAAGACAAATGAGCCAGTTGCAGTTCAGACTTTGCTAGGTTGGGCTCTGTCAGGTCCACTAGTTTAGGCAGTGAGGAATGTCATGTAGCTAATGTTAATTTGGTAGGAAGGGATGAAAAGCTTACATGCGATATTCAAAGATTGTGGGGTTGAGAAACCCTAGGAATACAACCTGTTAATCAGGTGCATGAAGAGTTTATGGATAATACTTCATTTCAAAACAATAGATATTCCATTAAATTACCTTGGAAAGAGAGTCACGATATGTTGACAAGTAATTATAACACATGTGTTTCACAATTGAAGGGTCAAGTTAGGAAACTTAAGAATGACCCTTGACGTACCGTTTTTGTCGTGTGGTTTATGGTTTAAATTCCTCACCATTTCTGTTGAATGCCACGTTGAGATATCATTTTTCAATTTATATGGATATTGATCCTGAATCTGTTGAAACTATGCTTGAAAGCTTTTATGTAGATGATTTAATTTCAGGAGGCAAGAATGTTGTGCAAACACACAAATTGTATTTGAAAGCTAAAACAAGATTAGCCGAAGGCGGATTTAAATTACGTAAATGAAAACAAACGATGACAGTTTAAGAGCACACATGGCCAATTTGGAAAACGGTGGTCCGGATCCTACACTACTCCACCATGGAACATACACCAAATACCTGAATGCAATGGGATTCAATTTCTTCAAGCATGAAAAAAGGGATTGTCGGATAAGGACAAAATTCCAATATGCCTCTGCCATGAAAAAAAACTCTATGCGACTGTCCAGATTTATACAAAAGTCAGATATCATTTTACCTCGACGGCATGTCATTTATTCACAAGTTTAATCCTATGAAAGACGTGTGCCAAATGTGGTGTGGCGAAAGTGTGGGGAGGGAATTCAGCTGACAGCCAGAGGCAGCAAAGAACTTGCTGGTGGAAGGCACTTGCATCTGATGGTTGCAATTGCACATGGGAAGGTATTATTTTGAAGGACGTGTATGAAAAAATGAGAGGGGATTTTTTCTCTTCCTTTATTCGAACTCGATTCAACATAACTTTTGCAAAAGCCAACGGCAGGAGATAATTTATAATGATGGATAACGACCCGTGTCAAACAAGTACAAAGTCCATTTCTGCTTTAAATTATATAGAACCAGAGCTTCACCCCTTACCTCCATGTTCCGCAGACCTAAATCCTATAGAGAATACCTTCCACCTCATAAGAAAACATTGGCCGATGAAGCTTTAAAACTGAAGAATGAAAAAGAATCGTTTGAGCAGTTTAAATCTTGTGTGTTTCGTTGCTGTGATAATATTGATTCATCAATAATTGACCGAACTATCGAAAGCTTACCAAAAGGAATTAATGCGGATCATATCAATACCATTATCTCTATTAATATTATGTGCATAAGCTATATATTTAAATTTCTGTGGTATGAAGTCTGCCTTTGACAATTTAATGTAAACAGTATCAGTACTCCATGTATTTCAGCTACTTGATACAAAATAAAAAATAAAATGATTTTTCTTGCAATATCTTTTCAGGCAAATTTCATTTTACCTATATTTGTAGCAATTGGAATAACATTTGCCCTAGAATCCACATTTTTATTGGTTCTCCATCTGCAGTACAATAAAGTATTTTAATCTGTTCCATTTATATTATACTTTTATGGACCACTGTTTGTAAATGAAAAGTAAAATATCTTCAGAGACAATAAACAAGCGAAATAAATCGTGTACTAACACGGATTAATAAATACCTAAACTATGGGAGAAGTTAAACTATATTGGACGAAAATTGTATGTTAGTGGAGTACCAAGAATGGTTTTCAACAGCACAATTTACACAACAACAAAAATTACATGACAGCTCTTTCGCTCCTTAATCAAATAGTAAATGTCTTATGAAATCTGTTACGATAGGTTTATATTTTCTGTTACGGATACCTTAAGCATTCCGATTGATTTTAGGTATATATTTAAGGCCACTAAATTTTGGCATGTTAATGAGTGAACCATTCAGGAATTTCACTGTAGTCAATTATTAACCTTGTGAAACATTTCGGTCAAGGTGATAAATTAACTTGAGCATCTTGAGGTATTTGCCCTCCAAAAATGGAAAAACAACCATCTGACCTGCATCATCTGCATGTTAGATTGATCCAGGGAGCCTCCTTTTAACAGAACAATGGGAGCATCAGCTGTTGCAAAGAAAGGTGTGTCTTTGTTGAATTCTATGTCTTTGCTGCAGTGTTTTTTGGAGCTGCAATATGCACGGTGTCACCCTCTAGTAGCTACAAGAAGTCACCCCAGGCAATTATGGATGGATGCCAAAGAAAATCATTTAGTAACACCACTTCTGCATCTTCAACCTCCATCCATGTAAATGTGCCTGTGGCTTGATTGGTGAAGGTTTTGAAAATCGAACAGAGAGGCGATAAAATAAATGTTTTTCCTGTGTTTGCCTAACCATATATGAACACATTTCGATATTTTATAATATTGAAAAATTATAATATCGAAATTTTTAATATCGAAATTATATTTATAATATCGCGTTGCAGAAACTTGATAATCGGATGTCATTAGTCTGCAGTAAATTCAACCCACATTCAAGCTATTTGCCATTGCAATTGCTTGTGCATACACTGGAATAAGATTCCTTCAAAAGCTGAACATGGATTTTTTGCATTTGGGCCAGTCTTTGTGGTGCTTCATCAAATTCTGTTGCAAACTCTAGTGCTTCGTTTACGATTTTGTTGCCCCTGTTTGCTATAAACTCAGCTAGAACCATTTTCCCCTCATTCTTGATTTTGTTAACATCAAATGTCGTGTACTGTTCCCTTTTTTTCTTTGCCCTGCCTTGCCTGCTTTTTCTTGCCTTTTTTTGCTATTGTTGCTGCCTCTGTTGCTGTTGTGCCACTAAGCTGAGGATGTCCGTCTGACAGGAGAACATTTTGGTCTTCTTTAGATAGATAGATATTTTATTAAAATAGATCATTGCACCCCCGAAAGCTGAATTACGATCATTTTACAATATACTCTAGCAAACTATACTATAAACTTTAAAATTTTACTTATTAGTTCTGTTCGGTATTTTTATAAAAACTCTAAAATATTAATATTAAGACTACTAATGTACATTAGTTCAACTTTAATAGTTTAATGACGTATCTATAAGCACTATGGTATGTTGCATGGGCAGAACTGAAATTAATTTTTATTCCATTTTCAGATCCCAATCTTGTACGGACACCACTCCATTGGGGTCGGCAAGTAAGCTTTAAAGCCATGTGATAATGGGTCCCAAATGCACCTGCAATCTCCTTGTCATGGTGCTTCTCCTGTGCTACAACCCAGTTTGCGACTTTAGCAACATCCAGATGTTCAAAAGCTTTCACAACAATATCTGCAAAAACCTGTCTGGTCAAAACTTTAGACAAATCAGCCATGCTATATGTTACGAGATAAACAATACACTGCTGTCGACTTCTAAGCACAGGCATAATACTGTAAGATTAAAATTTGTTTATTTTTCTTGATGTTACTCATCAGGTGAACATGATGCTTGTGAATCGTAACAAAAGATTCTTCAAATTCATCTGAAAATATGGATATTTCATCAAGGCAATGGCATGAGAATATAGGTTTGTAATCACCTTGCCCAAATTCATCTGAAAATATGGATATTTCATCAAGGCAATGGTATGAGAATATCGGTTTGTAATCAGTGACTAATTCTTAACTGGTATATGAATATGATTTGTTCCAATATATATTGTTGTACTCTCATACTAGCCTTCACTCTTAAAAGTGTTTTATAGTGTATATTTTTAAATTTATGCTCGAAAAGAATAGAAAAAATGAGAGAACACAGAAAAAAGGTGCTGCAGAAGAAAAAATAGGTATGCGAGGCGTACATGTATCTGCGAAAAAACTTGATTCACATTTTGTATGGAAGTGAATAATGAAGATGACTTTGGACAATAGACCTTATGCATAATGAAGTCACAAGGCTTGATGCCCGCGAGGAATGCTGGTCTTAATAGTCATCACCCAGGAAAATTTCTATTGTGGCCATTTTGAATTGTTTACTTTTCCCGGGCAATAACTACTAAGACCAGCATTACTCGCAGGCATCGAGCCTTGTCACATCATTATGCATAAGGTTTATTGAAATATTTCATCACTTATTATAATAAATATAACAGCAAATAAGATTTTAAAGTCAAACATAATACACATCTAAGATGGCTGTAGACATACAGTGGGGGAGAGGAGCAGGGGCAACTGTCCCCCACCCACCCAATGCCACACTACCACCACCACCACCAGGAAAATGTAACTAATTTTATCATGTGATTATGATTGTAACAGATAATTATGCAGCCAGGAAATAAAAAATTCCTGCAAAACTTTAATTTCCCAACAAAAATATCTATACAGTCTAAAATACAGTAGATCATTAACTACTGAATAATGTAAATTAAACAAAGTTCCATTGCCCAACAAAAATATAAAAATATCTAAACAGTCTAATATACAGTAGATCATTAACTACTGAATATAAATGTAAACTAAAAAAGTTACATTTCCCAACAAAAATATCAATACAGTTTATAGTAGATCATTAACTACTGAGTATTGTAAATAACATAACAAAGTGTTAATACATTGTTTACATATATTACTTGTGTTGCTTTATCAGCAATAATTTTGCAATAACCTGACCTCAGAACGATCCTTTTGAGGTCTTGTAAGGGCATGTCGTCCACTTGCATTTTGGAACCACACACATTCAATAAACTTTGTAAACCATCATTAAAACAAGTGAACTTAAGAGGCTCCTGGTCATTACTCCTAATGGTGACTTGTGCAACAAGGTTGGCTTTTAACATCTCCACAAGCATATTGTTATTACATGAAGAACATATAACCATTTCCTCAGCTGCTATTGGTAGGTTAATCCCTTTATTGCATATAAGACAACACAATGTGCGATTCAATTGTATGGCAACACACTTACCAGTCAGGAGATTCTCTTTTATTTGTGGCGCATCAAAAGTAATACCTTCCACCTTTTCAATTTCGCTATACTCTGTGGATTCATTGGTATTTAAATATTTTTCATCATCAAAACTCCACACCTTTAGATTTCTGATATGATAGCTCTTTCCTGCATGTATTCCATCAATGTGGTTCTCCCAAAGAACAAGCTTTATAGAGTCTGTTTGATCGGCAACCAAGCAGTCTGATTTGCAGCTTGTTTTTTCATTTTTCACAATAGACTGTTTTGTTTCTTGTTTTTTGATCACTTTAACTTTCAAATCCACCACTTCATACAGATCTTTCGACAATGCTGCTTTGACGGTACACAGGTTACTTGACAATGCTTCATTGTACTCAAACTTAGGCGAGGATGGCATAATCTTTGCTTTCTTTGTTATGGTATACTCATCCAATGCTGCATTGAATCGTTTGGTGACAGATTCCTTTACACCAGAAATTTTTACCAGCGATTTATTCTTATACCCTTGTTGAATGTTTATATGTTTCTCTGGCAAATAGCATACAGCACAGGCTTTAGTGTTCTCATCAGTTTGCATGTGACAGTCAAATAACGTTACTTTGGAATTTTTTGAAGCGGTTACTTTGCTTAATAAGTATACATACCCCTCACGGTCATCTGCAATAGAAAATACATTATTAATTTTATCTACACAAGCAGATATTAAGCTAAACACAAATGAGTTTGAGAGTCTTGCCATTCCAATGGTAACAAGGCAATGCCAATGACATTTGATGATACATAATAAAACACATTGCATCGAATACCATTCTATAAATTTTGATAAATTGCATCTATTAATGGATACCTGATTGGCCTTTGTCCTTTTTACTTGCACTAGAATCCATTTGGTCGTTTCAGTTTACGGTACATACTTACAATATTGCCCTGCTAAAGTTTGCTACAATTACAAAACACCAGCACATGCAAGAATTGCTTTTATATAGAATTTGTAAATTCAGCGAAGTAGCCAAGATTTCAACCTCAATGATTTCAATGATTTCAATAATTTCCCTATTACTAATTCACTTAGGTTCTCTTCACAGTCGTAATTTTACCAAGGATATGCTCTCGAAGAAGTTTGTCTCAAAACTAACGTTTTTATGTATTTGCAACCCTTTGTATTGCCTTAGAGTTTAGTACCAGGCACACATTCACACGAACTTTACACAAGTTGGTACCCCTTTGTATGAGTTGTCAAAGTGCTGGTACCCCTTGGTACGAGTTGTCACCTTGACTGCCCTTTCCCTAGTTATAAGATTAATGGCAGTTGCCCATGCTCGTTTTACTTTAAAATCTTATTTGCTATTATCTTTATCCCCGAGCCAACGGCGCACAGCGCTGTTCCAGGTGTTAGCTTGTGGCGAGCGTGCTAATCCACCCGGTAAAAGGAACACACTAGCAAAGTCTAAAGTTCATCAAATATCATGGGCACATGGCTATGATCCAAGGGTGGACCTCCTCACTGATCTCAAAAATATGGCTGTTTGCCAGGATTGGGATAAGCACAATGAGGATATTAAAACAAGATTTAAATTTTCAAAAGCATCTATTAGATCTATATATTTGGAAAATCAAGTTTCACACAATCACTTGAAGCATTTTGTTTGAAAAATGATATATACGAAAGATACTGTTTTAATAGACGCGATAAACTTCCAACTGAATCCGTGGACAATTTCGTCGCTGAGTTGAAAACCCTGGCAAAGACTTGCAATTTTTGTGAGTGCCTTCGCGATAGTTTAATTTGTGACCGTATTGTCCTGAGAATTAAGAATGAACAAACAACGAAGAAGCTACTACGAACAAGAGACCTCACCTTAAACAAATGCATAGACATATGTCGAAGCGAGGAAGTTACGGACATGCAGATGAAGTCTGTTGCAGAGCCCGAAGATATCAATCAACTCCAGTCGAAAGCAAAGATTAAGCCAAGAGTTTTCGAAGGAAAGAAAGGGTTACAATCTGGCAAGAAAGTTTCATGTAAATTTTGTGGCTACAAACACGTGCCAGACAAAAAGAAATGCCCGGCATGGGAAAAAACTTCTAATCGATGCAAAGAAAGAAACCATTTTGCTAAGAAATGCAAGAAAACCTCAGTTTACAGTATCGAGAGCGAAGACAAGTACGAGGAAATCAGCATGGTCAAAGTCCAAGCAGTGCGAGAAAAGGCTGTGTTCGCGAAAATGCACATCAATAACAAAGCTATAAAGTTTCAGATCGACTGTGGTGCAAGTGCTAATATATTACCGCTCAAGTTTGCCAAAGATGTTGAGCTTACTCCGTGTACCAAGACACTCGTGATGTGGAATGGCACAAAGGTCAAACCCTTGGGATCTTGTACCCTACCGGTGATTAACCCAAAGAATGACGTAAAGTATCAAGTCAAATTTCTGGTCGTCGAAGGGAATTGGACACCGTTATTGGGTTTGAATGCGGTAGAGAAGATGAAATTGCTAACAGTTCACAGCAAAAACTTTGTCAATGTCGTGGAGAAATGTGACAATGATCCCGTAAACAAGTATCCAGATGTCTTTGATGAAAATCTTGGGACACTGCCCGGGCAAGGTTCATCTGCAAGTAGATGCCACTTGCAAACCTGTGGTGTTACCTGCGAGGAAAATACCCGTGGCTGTTAGAGAAAAGTTCAAGAATGAACTGAAAAGATTAGAAGACTTAAAAGTCATAGCTCCTGTGGACGAACCAACAGAATGGGTTAGCCAAATCGTGTTCGCCATGGAGAAATCAGGTTCATTGTGGATTTGTATCGATTCAAAACCCTTGAATGCTGTTTTGAAGAGGGAACATTATCAAATCCCTGCGATTGATGATCTATTACCAGATCTGACAGATGCGTGTGTGTTTACTAAAGTGGATCTAGCTTCAGCTTTCTGGCATCTCATGATCTCGAACTGGATGAAGAGTCCAGTGTCCTGACAACTTTTGCAACTCCTTATGGTCGTTTCAAATTTTGCAACTCCTTATGGTCGTTTTAGCACACATTCATTTCTCAAATGTTCCATTTCAGCTGCTACATGAGGATTGACGGCTATTTTATCTTCACATATAGGTCAGTGATAAACCTTCAATTGTTGTTACCCTGCTCAAACCAACATAATGTATATGAGGTATTGATCTTCTAGTGTTCAAATTTACAACACTTTTTTGTTCAGTGTCACCTTGTGAACGGTGAATTGTTTTAGCCGCAGCAGAACAAGGGGGAATTTCGTTTTCAACCAATCGGCGCATTTGTTTACATTTTAGCTCTAAGCCAATCAGATCGTGTGAATCGCAATTTTTATAGAAAATACATAAGTGAACATAGGTGGTCACTTTCAAGCTACTCTGCAAGCGGATTTTTAATATTTTCCCATGAAATTTATATATGTTGTTCTTGTTAGATTTCTGTTCAAATTCCTCGTGGCGTTTTTTTTATGGCGTTGTTACGAAGTTATCGACCTTCAAACTTTGCCATGCCCAAGCTTAAATATTAATGCACTTCCATTTACAAAACCACAAACGAATTATTGTATCACTAAAAGCGAGTTATATAAAAGTTATGTTTAAAGAGCACTTAAACACAATTTATTAATATCCTGTTAACAAATATACAGCCTGTTTAACATATGGACGGCATGTATCTAAGAGCACATTATTCTTGACTTTATTTTGTAAAAGAAAACGAATAACTTACCAAACATTACAATTGTGGTCCCTCAAACCTTCGCCAAGCATTCACTTTATTAAAAAGCTCAGGGACAGTTTGTGTGTTTGTCGTTTGGACAAGTTCTTCGTCGTCCGCATCTTGATCTTGCATCTCACTATTACTGTCTTCGTCTTCGTCGCTCGAGTTTGCAACCGATTCTTGAACAGCACTTGGATCGAAATGGTGGACTGCTTCCTTTGCCGTTTTGCCAAATGAAGAAACCTTTGTTGTCAAGAGATCTTTACAAATCTGGCAGACACTGATATCGGGAAGAGTGCACTGAATGTGGAATGAATGACCACAGCCTTGAAAGACATGCCATAACATGCTTTGGCAATTGCACTAGAGGTTATTGCATCTTCTGTTTTAAGAGAATTAAAGGTATGGAATTTATTATTTGATGATTTTTAACTTATTTGCCACTGCCAAAACTTGCTCAATTCTGTCGAACATTTCAACCTCAGCAACTTTGCAACCTCAGCAACTTTGCAAACAAGTTTTTCATAGTCTTCTTTGGACATGAAAATAACCTGATCAGTCTGGCATTCGACACTTGCCCTCATAGGAATGAATTCATCAGAGGACACAGAGTCTTCACTTGGACAGCTCAAGTAGTAGCTATGGTAGACTCGGTGTCTTGGCTGCAGGATGGCTGAACAACAGGAGGACTTGTAGGTACAGGACCTTCATCTTCTGCTTGATCTGGTTCACTTCTCAAAAATGTTGATATATCTTTAAGCTACATTAATTTGAAACATCAAAACTTAATTTTGGAATACTTACCCCAATTATAACAGTAGATCTAGGGGAATGGCTGAAACTCAGTGACATTCATTCTGCAAAATTATCAGAGTGTGATGTAACTCCTTTATGTTTGGGAAAAACATCAGATTACAATATTTGCAAGTTTGCCTAGGTAACATTGATATAGACGATCATAATACTTCCTATAACTTTGAGTCCTTTTGTCAAATGTCACTACTGTATTATTACTGTTTGGGTGCTTTTCAGACACTTATATTACAGTACTTATAATTTTTGTTCATACAGGTTTAATATATACAGCACTTTAGTTATATAGTAGCGAGAAATAAGCATTTTTAAAGTCATTTTTGCAAAATTGTAGCTTACCTTCTGTTCAATCTTAGATGGTAGTTGAGGTAAATACCTAATAAAGTTATTGTTTTTGAGGCACTGCTGAAGACAATTTTTGCAAATTTGGTTGATCTTTTTTGGTGTGACTTCATAATTTTTTTCATCAGATGAAAAATTTGCAAATGCCCGTGGAAATTCATAGAAGGTTGTACGCTCTCAAATTGACAATTCTAGAAGAGCCTTCAAAACCATCTGACCACTCATCATGAAAAGGATTATTACAAGTTTTTGCAAACTTAGGCATTTTACTGTGAGTTAAAAAGATGGATTAGCTACGAACTTTGAAAGCGTTTCTGTTTGGAATGAAAAACGTTTTGCGCGGGCGGGAAAATAAAACGTTCTAATTTGTTTTTTAGAATTCTTTAGTGTGTGGAAGTAAGTGACACTGGTAGACTATTTGATTGAAGTTCTATTGAAAGTATATAGTTCCTATGCTTGTTCAAAGTCATAGTTGCAAATCAAGAGGAAATAACTAATTAAAATGCTTGCGAGGCGATTTCGTTCATGGTTTTGTAAATCAAAGTGCATTAATATTTAAGCTTGTGCACGGCAAAGTTTGAAGGTCGATAACTTTGTAACAACTTCGTATGGGTTTTATACGTATTTGGTACAAATCCATACATCCATACAATCCCATATGACTTACTATGGGAAATACATGGGTTCCTTATACCATTTCATAACAACTTTGCTATGGGAATGATAGGATTCTATATAGAAATGATCTGCGAACATGATATGGAATTCATATGGTTCTCGATGTATAAACTATGGGAATGGTATGGGTTCAACAATTATCATATTATGCTTGTGATATTACTCTGAGTGTGTATCTACACCAAGCAGGCTTGAAAAATATGCCTGGCCACGGTGGGATTCGAACCTACGACCTTTGAAATACTAGCCCAATGCTCTGCCAACTGAGCTATGCATATTGGGAATGGTATGGGCACTTGTTTTCATCCCATACCAAACCCATGTTAACATCTAACATCCAAATGGTAGATGCTAACACATGTGGGTTTGGTATGGGATGAAAACTCTTTGTGGATGCCTGGCCTCCACACTTTTCATGTTTATTTTCTGTATCACCTGACTTTGTGTAGGGCCTTCTTTAGAGAATCTTGCAGAGTAATATGCCCACTGGTGTCAATACCAGAACATGCCAGATCCTTCTACAACTTCTATCATCTGCAGGACAAAATAATTCAAACGTCAAGATTTTGCCAGATCTGACAAAAATGTATATACTGACAGAAAAATTACACCCTATATTCTGCAGCCAAATTTCCATCAAGCACTCCAGCTGCAGGGCTGTTTTTAGCAACCTCTCCAGATGTTTAAATTAACAATAATTAAGTTAAAACAATTTTTGCACCAAATTTATTATTTTACTCTGTCTAACAGAAGACAACTTTACTCTGTCAAATGCCAAATCGTTATGTTTTACTATATGTCTAATGACAGAAATTTTATTTGTTAAGTGGAGAGCCTGGCCGATTCTTTCACACTTTCTTTCTGAGAATGCGTTTGAAATTTACAAAATCTTGCAAAAAATGCAAGCAAAAATGAAATATATTTGCAAGAAATTTCTCAATCATCATTTCAAGAAATGTTTGCTATTTCGCTGTCGTCATCAGTCATTATAACGCAAACTTTAAATTGGACCAATCAGTGTCCGCTATTCATGACAGTCCGCCATATGTTTGAGATCAGTAAGGATGACCCAACACTCGAATACCGTTGGTGACCCACGCCCACAATCATTGATGAACTTTAGACTTCGCTAATGCTTTCGTTTCCCAGGGTGTAAATAGCCGGGGGGAATTAGTACCCTTGCACGATATGGCAAAGTTTAGGCCATATATGACCCATATGCGGGCATGATATGGGACAGTATAGATATCATATGGGATTGGTATGGTGTGTAAATTTGTTGAATATTGAGATATCAAAAACCTATGGAAACAAACATATTGCTACTAATCCTATGGGAAATCTGTGGGGTTACTTGGTCCATAGGTAATCCACACCAATGGCATACTTTTACAAATAACGAATTCTATGGGAATTAGATGCTAGTCCACACTTGGTTGTCCCATATACTTCTCATATCTATGGGAATCCAGACTGGAAAGTTGGGCGCTTTTTTATGAGATCTCAGGGGCACAAAGGCTACCAGATCCAAGGGCAAGGGCCGAAAATAAACCTCAGGGGCGCATCTCTGGTTGTCGAGGGTGTGAAGTGTGAATATTTGGTGCTTTTGAATAAATATATTATATATGTATCTCAGTATATAATTTGTTGTAATTGTTATGGCGGCAACGCGCTGCGGCCTGCGGTGCTGCACGGCCAGTCCTCACCAGTCCTCACGGCTCACACGTGGCCAACATTCAAAGAACATGGCAGAATCCGATGCAGAAGAACCTGAAAGTAATTTGCATAATAAAGTCATTAATAATTCATTTTATAGCTGTTCGACTAGACTAGATCAATATGTAAATTCAACATCCTCCATGCAATGCAATTTGTAAAAACTGTTCGTTTTATTTACAGCCACATGTGATAATGTTCCCATTTTGTGGGTATGGTCAGAAAGTATTGTGTTTTCGTTGCAAAAAGAAAACCGAACCCAAAGGTACTGTTTTTTTTTAATTTAAAATGTATTGCCAATTGGCAGAATCAGAATGACTGACTGACATTGAACACACTTCTCATTTGTGGACACCTTTTGACCGTTGTCCTTTGCTTTGCAACTTGTATTATTGCTGTTTGGTAGTGAATGCAAAGTGCCAAAGTAATTGTAATAAATTATATTATTCCAAACCAAATAATCAGAGTCACTTAAGACTAACAGTAAGACTACCTAACAACTGAACTATTTGCAAAAGATTGAAAAGAATAACATGTTCATTGTGTCATGTGTCAATTGTCATGGAAATAAAGTTTGGTGGTCTCACTCCCAAGGCCAGAGCCTGCATGAGTGGCAGTGAGTGTCACTGTCAAACATCACTGTGTCAGAATGTCAGCCAGACTGACTGTCACTCTGTCAATGTCATTGTTGTGTGACAAGACAGAAGATAAAAGGTTATATAGCCCAGGGCTGTCCCAACGTGGTACTCAGACCTGTTACATCATTTTAAATTTTATTTTTATGCATATTTTCCTGATGTACAATACTGTAGGTAAAGAGTGCCAATCAACTACAGTTGGGTAGGGTACCCAATCACTTGGTGAAAAGCCAAATCCTTGGTCAGCATTTAAAAGAGTATTGACTACCGACACAACCTCAGCTACAGTAGGGAAAAAAAAGTCGAAAAGAAACATCAGATCCATATATGTGTCTAAAATGTGGAGCTGAGTTGTCATGTGTTGGTCGAGAATATTATAAGAAGAGGCATTGGGAGCAAGCACATAAAGATGAACAGGAGGGCCAATATGTAACAATGATTGTTAGAAAAGACCATGAAAAGGCAAAGAACTTCTTACGGCAGATGAAAGAAATAAAAAAGCCGAGAGTTACCTTCCAAAATGAAAATACACAACAACTCAACGATCATTGGGTGGAAATTTCAAAGTAGAAGAAAAGCCAGAACCTTCTGTTTTGGAGAAGATCCAGTCAGATGGTAACCAAATTCTGGTAACATTGGGCTCACTAAAATTAGTGAAAAGGGGAACTCATCATGAATCTACGGCAGATGTGAATTGTGATGTAACTACCCTTAAGGCTGCAGGAAACCTCATGGAAGTTAAACATCCAGATATCAATGTTGATACTTTGGTGGATGGTTGCAAAGTAACCTGTGTGTCATGCAAAAATTACATGATGTCTCTCTCAATCAACAAGAAAGTGTAAGTTCTGTACCTATAGAACATTTTTAATTGTCCATTTCTCCCTTTCAACATATTTCATTAGGTCTCATTAACAAATATCAGTTCAAGATAAAATTCAGCAATAGAAGTTGATAATTGTATTTATTGAGAATTTGACAATCATTTTTGTATAAAGATGTCAAAGTACCTTTTTGATGTCCTTTTATTGGATAAGTGCTCCATGCATGACAGTGAAATCATGGCAACATCAAATTGGTAACTTACAGTACATGTATTGGTTCCTAAACCCAATGTGATTTTTTAAGACTTTTTTAGCAACAACCTGCAGTCATGGGGAAGTGGTTTAGTGTATGATAAGAAGAAAACTGAAGAGCTGATGATGGAGGAAATCAACAATGGTACCATTTTAAGAATTCATTGGTAGAACATATTGGTTGTAGTTCATCTCGAAGTGTGCTGGTGAGGAACACTTCAAGGCATTACAGTTTGCAATAAAGGAGAAAGAGATCAAAGCTTGTAATGTAGATGTGAACACCAACCTAGTTGCAGCAGGTGTGCATGTTTGTAAAATGAAAGAGGCTGCAATGAATTATCTCGTCTTGTGGAGCTGATCTTGGAAATATGTTGCGCACCCTCCCTGAAGATACCGCTGGAAACCTTTCAGGATTCTTGTTCAAAGTTTTTTTGCCGACCTACTTTCAAATACATCTCGGCATTTTTTTCCCTGAACCCATCTTTCACACACGCAACAATGATGTTTTAATTATCAGGTTTTGATCATTAGCTTGTGTAGTCACATTACAGTTTCATTGTTGAAAACTTTGAAAAGTAAACATGCGTATTAAAATCGTCCAGCTTCAAGATTTATGTGAAAGTATATGGTAATAAAGTAGTGTACGGTCTGTCACAACATTTGGACACAACATGCATGCACTGTTCGATTGGAGTTCATACATTTTGTTAGTTGTTTTGTTAGTTGTTTTGCTATTGGCATTGATTGCTGTTTAATAAATATACATATTTGCAGCAAGCAAATTAAATTTTCATTTCATTTTCATTACCACTATTCAAAGTGTATACACATGTGCGATGTAGACAAGCGAAAGTATGGGTGTAGGTAAAACATGGCCCAGGCCATGGCCCAGTGTATGGCCCTACCCTTGCCCCACCTGTTTTTTGTTTAATTTTGATGTGTAAATGATGTCAAAATTATTTTAATGTGTTGAGTTCATATATGTTTCATATATATTAGATAATATTGATTTGAGCTCATTTCTCAAAACCAGTGCGTTTTACGATTAGTACATAATATGGACTATTACATAAAGTACGAACAACCAAACAACACATGATCACGTGAGAGAATCAATGTCGGCCACATGATGCACAACTGCATCGTTTCATGGGGTGAGTTTTTATCGTTTCTTGTAGCTTTTTGCTATCAATACGAGCAGATGCTTGTCTTGCAATTTAACGAAAGTAATGTTGAGAACTTTCTAATGTTTATAAACGTTTGAATGTTAGAAAATCGTGTTTAAAATAAAAAAATGAAGCGATCGAGGTGAGTTTGAAGAATTACATTTGGACGCTGTTTATATGTTGAAATATTTACATATTTACACTTTACAGACTAGATAATTCCGAATATTCAGAATCTGCATGATTTTGCAAGTTTGGGAACTTTTTGACTTGTTTTCAAGTCTGTAAATCCTGTGCTATTTGTATTTAAAAGGTTTCGATCATCAATAACATAATAGTTATCTAGTCTGTAAAGTGTAAATATGTAAAAAATAAACATATTTCAAATAAACGGCGTCCAAATGTAATTCTTCAAGCTCACCTTGATCACTTCATTTTTTTATTTTAAACATGATTTTCTAACATTCAAACGTTTATAAACGTTAGAAAGTTCTCAACATTACTTTTGTTAAATTGCAAGACAAGCATCTGCTCGTATTGATAGCAAAAAGCTACAAGAAACGATAAAAACTCACCCCATGAAACAATGCAGTTGTGCGCCATGCGGCCGACATTGATTCTCTCATGCGATAATGTGTTGTTTGCTTGTTCGTACTTTATGTAATAGTCCATATTATGTACTAATCGTAAAACGCACTGGTGACTGGTCAAAACTTATTTCGTGTTTTAGAAATGAGCTAATGAGCACGTTAAAATAATTTTGACATAATTTACACATGGAAATTAAACAAAAAACAGGTGGACCAAGGGTAGGGCCATACACTGGTCCATGTTTTACCTACACCCCGAAAATATCGCAAAATAAGGACAATTTGAAAGTTTGTTTTGTATTTGTGGGTATATTTAACTCCTGTAAGTGTAATATGTAGCAAAGAGAAAAATTCCCGTTGTGTGGGTACGAAAATATAGGGATGTATTTCGCTCGAGGGCCTCGAATCCTCGATCATACTATAAAGCGATTCACAAATTATGGTGAAGAGATGTGCTTGGGGAACATGCAAAAGCGATTCGAGGTATCCAGCATGCTTAAAAAAGGACAATGGGACTTCAGTATCTTTCCACAGTTTCCCAACTGAGAAGAAACCTAAGGAAAAAAGGCAAATTTGGATGAATGCATGTTGTCGAGGCGACAAGTTCGTCTGTCGGAAAGACATCTATATATGCGGTTTTCGTTTTATTGGTGAAAATGGACCCACAGCAGATTATCCTGATTCGATACCAGCTACAGCTGATGGGAATAAAGTAAGTTATATTTTATAATAAATATATTTGCTTTTCTACTAATGACCTGTACATGGGGTATTAATAATATGTCTTGACTTTTGTTTTATATTTTATACAGATGAACGTTTATGATGAAAAAGGAAGCCACCAAAACCTCGACATACTTACGGCAAACGTTTTAAAAAAACGTTTGAAATGTCCGCAACAGAAGCTTTACATTCACCTAGTGAAAGCTTTCCCATGCACAGCCGGAAAGCCTAGCACAAAACGACGTTGAGGACAATATTAATATGGTACTGACTCACACAGCTTTACTACAGCTATAAATCAATGTCCAGGCTCGGATAAAATTGAAGTTGTTTCAAGCGAAAGCTCTTCAGATGAAGAGAATATTGTTAAAACTGACGTGGGAAAAGCGGACATGGTAAGTACGTACATGGTCCAAAAAATGTCAGTTCCCTTGAACCCAAATGCTATCTAGTGCAGCTGTAGATTTAAAACTGTGAATGGTAATAAGATATATATCTATGTTTGCCAGCCAGTATGTACTGACTTGAACAAGTAAACAATGGTGTATTGCCTTTTCTTGCAAATCTTTTGAGCTAGTGTGCTGTGTGCCTTATTATTGTGCAGCCAATGTGTATCACTATCATGTAACTCAGCATAAGAAATTGTACTTACGGATTGGCAGCACACATTTAAATTAAGGTTTAATGTAAAAAGGAGATATTTCTTTTTGGTTGTGTAAAAAGTTGATATTTGATAGTAGATACTTCTACTCTTTCCCATATCGAAAGTGAAACTTGTGCTCGACAGCCCTTGTTGTTGTCGAAGAACCTTTGTTTGGTTCTCCTGTGACTTCAGCTTTTTCTAATCGTCTGTGTTTTGCTGTTGTTGACACAGCAGTTCTTTTGCCCACACGGGCGGTTCTCTGGACGTCAAATGCAACTGGTGCGAACATTTGCTTTGAGTACTTCTCGCTCAAGAACGTGAACAGCTTCGACTCTCATCACATACATTTTTTCCACCACTTTGACAAGAACTATGGCTTCGATCTCTCCTCTCTCGACCACTAACTAGACTTTGATCTATGTGAAGGACTTGTTGATCGTCGGCCATCGTCAGTTTTGTGTATGCTGCTCCGAGCACTACCAGCAGTTTTATCGGGCTGGGCTGTCGTTTGTTAACAAATGGTCCACATGGCTGCGAAAACTTTCCTCATTATTTGGGCTAATCAAATGTGCCTAGAGCCATTTTAAGGCTCTCAACAACCTTTTCATTGATTTTCTAATACGTATATCCATGACTTTCATGAAAAAAATTAGGTTCATAGCCTCTATAAGTTTAAATAAATTGCGAGCGAAAAAATACTGTCAAGCTATGGTGAGCAACAACATATATTTTGACCATCCAAACGACCCCAGAATGCACTTCTCTTTCGAGAAAAGGTTAATTACAGTTAAAGTGAATATACTAACCCATATAGAATCTAAATCCAGGGTGACATTTGACATCTTGTTAAAAGAATATTGAGGAAAATACATAATTTTGGGAAAAAAATGCAAAAATTTAAATAAATTGTTTTCACGATCTTGATCCGGATAACACATTTTATGACGCAAATGATTGCAAATATTATCTTGCAGATCAGTTTAATGATATGATTATGGATTCTGCAACTGCTGATTCAGCTTTGTTTACTGTCATGCATTTAAATATTCGTAGCCTGTCATGCAATATGGATAATCTCTCAAACTATTTGTTTTGCCTTCATCATAAATTTACTCTCATTGGTCTAACCGAAACATGGCTAAACAAAAATCAACGAGATAAAACGATATTAACCCGAAATTTTAATGAAACTAATAAAACTAAATTTAATGCTGTGTTACAAAATACGAATTGGTTTGAAGTTTATAACTCTAATGAAACAAACAGTAGCGTAGCTAGGAAAAAAAGTTTGGTCATGCTATTAGTATTTGCTGGTTACCAGTCTCACGATGCGCCACCATGGTTGGCGCCGAGTGAGAAAATTTTTGAAAATTAGGGCCTCTAGATCGTCGGAAACGGCCTTTTCAGACATTTATCTATTCATATTTATACAAAACATTTGGGTTATTTTAACGTCACTCGAACTTAATTTCCTGCGTTCTGGGTGGCAAAACTTACGGAAATTCATAATAAACTCCATACAAAAAGAGAAACCAGTTCAGGAAAACACGATAAAAACAATGCATGTGTAATAATTATTTTATTTCGGCATGAACAGCATTACTAATTACATTACAAATAACTCAAATGAGTTTAATTTTTTATAACTTCAAACTGGGTGCAAACTGCAAACGATAATAAAAAAGTTATGATGCTGCACTAGAAAGACAATCATCATTGCCAACGAAAAAGAAGTACATAAAAACATACAATAAGCCATAGACTAAATTACCAATATGTAAATGCGAGACAAACTTTCTGCACCGGTGACAGAGGTGAGGTGAAGACTGGTGCAATTTTCTGTATAAGTCTAATTAACATAGTCATAGAAATAGTAAAATAATAACATGGAAATTATGTTCACCCAGGAAAAGTTATATCATGAGTCACTACATTTGAGTGGATATTTCCCCTATAACTCTAGTCATTTATAATAAATAATATGACTTATAGTAAAAGAAAGATATGAAATTATATTTTGGGGTCACCACATTCAAGTGGGTATCTCCCCAGGAAGAGTTATATCATGGACTCACCACATTTGAGTGGCATTTCCCCTATAACTCTGGTCATTTATATTAAATAATATGACTTATAGTAAAAGAAAGATATGAAATTATATTTGGGGTCACCACATTCAAGTGCGTATCTCCCCAGGAAGAGTTATATCATGGACTCACCACATTTGAGTGGTATTTCCCCTATAACTCTGGTCATTTACACTAAATAATATGACTTATAGTAAAAGAAAGATATGAAATTATATTTTGGGGTCACCACATTCAAGTGGGTATCTCCCCAGGAAGAGTTATATCATGGACTCACCACATTTGAGTGGTATTTCCCCTATAACTCTGGTCATTTATATTAAATAATATGACTTATAGTAAAAGAAAGATATGAAATTATATTTTGGGGTCACCACATTCAAGTGGGTATCTCCCCAGGAAGAGTTATATCATGGACTCACCACATTTGAGACTTTGAGTGGTATTTCCCCTATAACTCTGGTCATTTATACTAAATAATATGACTTATAGTAAAAGAAAGATATGAAATTATATTTGGGGTAACCACCTTCATGTGGATATTTCTCCTATAAATCTAATATTCCCTGATATGTAAGTAATTTTAAGCTGTAAATTAAAGGTGACAAAACTGAAATCATACTGGCAAACATGTATATTAACCCATTAAGCAGCAATGCACCCAATTTTATTCTTTTACTCCGTCTAAAGCCGGATGGTTTTACTCGTCAAGGGAAGAGTCTTGCTCTTTAATGGGATAATATGAGGTACCAAACTATATTATATATACCATTACTTATATAGGAAAGCAAGTCTCCTTGGTTTTTCAACAAACCTCTTTACCACCTCTTCATGCAAGGTACCTGCATCTTCTTTTTCTGACAATATGTCTTTGTGTATGGAAATCCTGCAAAGAGAACTAAGACGGCCTTGACTCATGGTATTTCTCAAATAACTTTTTACCCTCTTCAAACAGGAAAATGATCTTTCAACAGAAGCACTAGTGACTGATATAACACCATTCATCTTCAGCAACTTTACTACTTCAGGAATGCTAGATTGCAGATGGAACTGAAAAATATATTTTAATAACTCTCCACAAGAATCTTTATGAAAGTCCTTATCCCTGTAATAAAACAAAGTTGGCTGACTAGCATTGGTATGTCAAATAAATCACCATACATTTCCTTGAGAAGATCCAGTTTTTCTGAGGGCACTTCACCATTCCAAGTCTTAAATACCCTTGGGTTCACAAGATCTAAAAACCTAAAACGCTCCATATCGTGAAAACGCTCAGTCAGCATGCCTACAATGGAATCAAGAATTTCAAAAAAAATTTGTTTGTAATTATGCTTTAGGTCATACTTGGTCACTGGAAGGTCCACTTTCTCAACAGCTTTGTCATAAAACTCAGAATATTTGGCATCTGTTCTCAGAGAAGTAACAAATGTCTTGAATCTCTCAACTCTGGTCATCCCATACTGAAAATCAGTCTTTTTGTCTTGCAAGATGGAATAAAGTATAGATGACTGCTCTAAAATCTTCTGAAAAATTAACACCAAAAAACAAAACAAAAATCCATTAAGGTAACCAAGTAAACCAGTCATCTTATTCAGTGTTTCATCATCCCACCCTGTTGGATTGTCAACAATATTTTCAAATAGTTCTATAAGTTTGTCATAATTATTATACAAAACATTGATGACACGAGCTCTATAGTACCATCGTGTATCACCAGGACTGGGAAACTCAAGGTTATGGGAAGACAGAAATGCTTTCCTCCTTGGAGCATATTGCTAGTAAAAGTACAAAAAGCACCTATGTTAATAAAAAATATCTTCACAGGTGCAATAGAGGATGCAGCTTGACACAATACAAGATTCAGCCTATGAGCTGCACAATGAACAAAATGGGCAAAAGGATACTCCCGTTGTATTTGAGCTTGAACACCATTGAGATGACCCGACATTACAGAGGCACCATCATAAGTTTGTCCAATAAGCTTATCCATGATATTTTCATGCTGAATCAACTTACCTTTAATAACTGTAGATAAAGCAGTTGCAGTTCTGTCAGAACTAACATCCACAAACCCAAGTTGCCTTTCTATAATATCACTCCCTTTATCCAGACGAATGATCATACTCAACTGCTCTTTGGTGGAACATCAGTCGCCTCATCAACCTGTATACTCAAAAAAGTGCAATTACCCATTTCCTTTAAAATATCATCCTCTATTATCATATCAAGACAATTAATCAAATCATTTTGAATATCAGGGGAACTCCAGTAAACCGCCCACCCCCTCTCAAGCTCGATTCGGCAAGCCTACCATGTAACTGCCTTTCAAAAACAGAATCCATTCTGGCAAAACGTTCAAGCAATTCCCTGTAATTCCCTCTGTTCAAGCTATCGTTAGATTCATCATGACCTCTAAATGCAAGCTCTTGCCTAGACAAATATAGAACAGCTTGTGTTAGATTTTTTAACATTTCTCTATTTTGCCTTACCTCCTCATTATGACGCTGAATCTCGTCACGTCTGGCTTGTGAGATGAGAGAGTCCACACGAGGTCCACAACCATAGGTTTTCCAGGTCTTATAAGCAGCCATGTGGAATCTTGCCCTCTCATGCTTTTTGCAATCTGACAGAAAGCCCTTCATATTTCTGAAGCCAGTCTTCGTCCACGATGATGAAGTTCCAGGACAAAATAAAAGACATGGCCAGCAAAACATTGCCTTCTTGGTTAAACTGCCACAAAGCCAATCTTTCTTTGTGTACCAACTCACCTGAAAGCTTCTATGGGGCCCAGTGGTCGATTGTAAATTCGGCATTGGCCGTTGCGTTACAATTATATTTTGCTCGCCCGGTTGACGAGTAGAGAAAGGTTTCTTCAGCAAATCACTTATAATATCTGCTTCTGTGGAAGCCGTCACGCTTCCTGAAGCCATTATAATGCAAATTAATACAACGTGAAATCACTTACCTTGAACGGAGTATTCGAGCGTGAATTATCTCGAACAGAAAGACTGTATCAAAGATTCAAAGGCTCAAGTCATGCTCTGGAAAATGAGCATGACTAGATGTTGCGAAACAGCGCGTTTGAGCATGCGCAGTTGCCATTATCCAATCAGATTGCCAGTATTTCTACTATAAAATATATTACTTGGTCATGCTGATTTCAGAGGGCATGACCAGACCACGAAAACACACGAAATTCACACGAACTCGCCATGTTTGTTGCTAGGTAACCTATGCAAATGAGCAATATTTTGCCGAAAATGACATAATATAGCGAAAATCTCGTCTAAAGTACCTGCGAAAGTTTCGGAAAGCTAAAAGATTTGAATTTGAATTTTAGCAGAAAGAAATTCTTTATTTAATTATTTTTGGGGAAATTTTTAGTCATGCTCAGCATGACCAGCATGACCGCTAGCTACGCCACTGGAAACAAATGAAGCATATGATGCTCTTGTTAACAAATTCTGCTTAATTTATAATAATTGTTTCCTGCTTTGTCGCCCAAGTAGAAAGGCTATAAGCAAAATCGAAAAACCATGGATCACTGATGCCCTTTTGAAGTCGATAAAACGTAAAAAAAACTGTACAAATGTTTTCTTAGCAATCCTAATACCTAATACATATAATAATCAAAAGTATAAAACTTATAAAAACAAACTTACGCACTTATTGAAAATATCCAAACTCCTCTATTATGAAAGTAAAATTAACAACACTAGTAGTAATATTAAACAAACCTGGAAATTAATAAATGAAGTTATAAATAAGCGTAATTCAAAACCTAAATTCCACTGTCATGAATTAGGAACATTTAGAGTATATTAGTATATTGTTCATTACACTAAGTATTCGTCAATAGTGCCAGCGGTCAGACAGTGGACTCAGATGAACGTTTTAGGCACGTTGTTGAAGTTAGTTTTTCACAAAATGTATGTTTATCGAGCGGTTTACAATAAATATATCACTAAAGGTTGTCGTTCTCGACATCCACTCAAAATTTCAGTGTAGGAAAAAGGAAATTTCTGACCCTACCGAAATCGCAAATAAATTTTGCAGTTATTTTACTAGTGTTGGCAAAAATTTAGCTGATCAAATACCTTCATTGGTATCTCCAAAATGTTATTTACAGGGCAACATTGGGAAATCTATATTTTTTACCCCAGCAACAACACAAGAAGTAATTGATATATCTCGGACATTGCAATCTGGAAAAGCTCCAGGGTATGATGGAATTAAAATAACAACTGTGAAACAATTCATCTATCATATCTGTGAACCTCTCACTTATATAATTAACCTTTCACTCTCTTGCATTGAAAGTTGCCAGAGTTATTCGAATCTACAAAAAAGAAGATCCCTCCTTGTTTTCAAATTATAGACCGATATCAATTCTGCCCTGTTTCTCCAAATTGCTTGAACGAATAATTTACAATAGGATATCCCACTTTATCAACAAAAAAGATATTTTATATATGCATCAATACGGATTTAGAAAAAAACCATTCTACCTGTCTAGCCATTCCCATTATAGCTAAGCATCATGGGAAATGTGGTAGGCTTCACTTGCATGCAAAATGGCTGCCACGAAGCGACCATTTTGCATGCAAGGGAATTGCTTTATTAAAGTACATTTTTTCCAGAGTATTATAGTTTAAATAAAAGTATTCTCACAGAATAAAGAAACAAACCAGAAGGGACACTCCTTTGATGTTAGGCAGTCGCGCAAACATAGACCTGCATACACCCGTGAGCGAGCGGCGGCCATGTTCTTAGGTAGTATAGTGTGAGAATTTTACTATAAACAATATGGCGAAAACCGTACTATGGTTATTAAAACTGCCCCTTTTGGAATATAAGTGGACTATTTTCGTCTGTTTTATGAATATTTTGAAGAATAGGTAAGTGACTTTTTATTTATCAAGTCTGGTAGTGTAATTGTTTCTTTCTCCTTCAGCCAGAGAGTTGACCTTGCACAACCAGATTGAAGAGTAGAATGAACTGATGCACATACTGCTGTAGATTATATCACCACTCCTATCTGCTTCCTGCGCATTACATTCATGTGACTACAAATTATCGGGGCTAATACCCACATGTCCCCCATTACAATAGCTCCCTATCTCTAAAACTAGATGCAGGAAGCAATAAAATCTTTATTGGTATGGTAATAATTCCTTTACCGCTTCCTTTCCTTAACACTATGTCAGCAAGATATCCTGCAATGATTAGCTCTGTTTTCTGTGCGCAAACATTGCACAATTGACCAAGTCAGACAGCAACTGGAATAATTATGGCAATGTGCATCTTGCACAATGCACATGCCGATTTATTATTTTTTTAAAACAATGAGATAATTATTAACAAAACAAATTATAAACCGAACTTAATTATTAAAAGTTTGCACAGAAAAGGTGGGGTAATAAATACGCCACAAGTCTCCTTGGGTAAAGGAGGCATACCCCATCCAATCGCTACAAGGTATCAGCAGACATAGTGAAATTAAAACCTATAAAAACAACTCCAAAGCAAAATCAGTACGTGGATTATTACTGTCATTATTAAGCAAAAACATGGTAAGCGACCGCCAACAGTTCGTGCCCATGTGTTAAACTGCCACGGGACCGCCAACCTGCTAAAGCGAACGGTTGTGTAGAAGCCTTGCCCATGCGTTAGCCTCACAGAGAACGTAAAACAGTGATTAAGTGACATGTACATTTATTGTATCTTAACACGCACATTCCTATATTATATCAAGTCTCGCCCTTGCGTCGACTTGACAAAGTGTACTAATTACTAAACGGGTTTATCAACAGGCAGCCAAAATCAATCCCCACAAAAAGCCCGGCCTGTATAGTCGAAGTGTCTGATTTAAGTCACAAGCTAGGAGCACAAATATACTTGCGGAAAGCGTCGGATTTCCAACAGCCCATTAGTCTTATTTGGGCATCGGAAAAACCACATTCGGCAGCAAATGTAGCCGCGCCGATGTGAAAACTATGTCCTTTGTACCTGTTTGCATCGAGCTCGCACGTGCAAAATATAATAGCTAAATGGTCTGTGAACGTCTTGCGTGAAATTGCATGCCCGTCACAAGTTTGAAAAAGAGGGCCATCAGCTAAACCACAATGTGCAAAATAGTCTAGTAAGCTCTGCACTGGGCATACGTCTGAACGTCGGTGAATAGTGAGCGAGACGTTAGCTTGGTTGTAAGAATGCTTAAAATTCAAAAATGTAATTTTTAAACCGCTGACGTTGCCCGCATTATCCACGAGTTGAACGACCTGCTTCAATTGCAGTACGTCTGGTGACCGTGGACAACAAGTGATTTCGCCAACTAGCAAAAAATGCGGTCGTGCACATAGCTTTGAACAAGTTCCTCCGATACTCACTTGAACATATAGTTGGAGTTTGCTGTAAGACGGTGCGAAGGATAGGGAGAGTTATGGGCAAGCGTGTATCAATGCATGACCCAAGCTTACCATAGCCTTTCAACATCTCGACAATCCAAAACACTTTAGTTGAGTCGTTCACCCCTGCAAGACGATGACAATATCCCAGTGCAGAAACGTATGTGTTGGCCGTCGAGGCCGCATAGTTGCATTGAAACATGTACAAAATAAATAGGCTTAAGTTGGCGGGTGATATAGGCAGTGAGACTAAAGCTGAGTAAAAAACTGCACTTGAAAATTGGCTATATAGTTTCCAGGCACGGCGATAAGTAGGGACTGACGATGGCTGCACACTAGATTGAAGTAATTTAGTTGTTAGAGCGGCCAGTTGTACGGAAGTAGTTGGGCTGGTATGACCGTTGGGGACGATTGTACACCCACCGGAGCTAGCTGTTTGAACTTCGAAACCTGCAATCGAGATAAAGCGTCAGCTAAAACATTTTTGACACCCGGTACATGGCGAGCGCGGAATAAAATGTTAAATTTCAAACAAGCCAGCACCAGGTGGCGAACAAATATCATAACAGTCACATCGTGTGAAGTGGCTTTATTTATAATATCGACCAATTCCGCATTATCCGTAAAAAAGGTGATACGCTGGTTTTGCATCTTATCTCCCCATACGAGTACACTGAGTACAATTGGGTAAAATTCCAAAATAGCGATGTTTAATTGCCTCCAATTGGGGGGCCGTGCACCGAAAAACCATTCATCACTGAATACAGCACCGTAGCCCAAACTACCGGCAGCATCGGTATATAGGTTTAAACTGAAGGAATCATTCCAAACATCACTGAAAAAAACGATCAGCCATTAAATTCATCCAAAAAGGACTGCCAGATCGGCCTTAACCGATTTAGTTAGACGAACAAGGTGGTGCGGGAACTTGATGCCTTTAGTCAAATCAATAAGACGGTGCAAGAAAGCCCGACCAGGGACAACTACCCAGCAAGCAAAATTAAGTAAACCAGTTAACGATTGTATTTCGCGCAAAGTAACTTTTTTGTGATGCAGAAAGCCAGGTATTAGAGACTTGCATTTATCAGTCTTGTCGTCTGGTAAACGGGCTTCCATGCGCAAAGTGTCTAATTCAATGCCAGCAAAGGCGAGAATAATTTGTGGGCCAACAGTTTTGTCTGGTGCGATTGGTATGCCTAAATATTTACAGAGAGATAAGAAGCGGACAAGGTCAATGCGACATTGGTGATAAGTAGGTGACGCCATTAGATAATCATGAAGAATGTGGATTAGATGTGGGATTTGCAAGTGTTTCTTAGCAACCCATTTGATAGCAGTGCTAAACATCTCGAAAGTGCGACAAGATGACGCACAGCCAACGGGCATAACGCGATCATAGTAATACTTCCCTTGCCAAAACATTCCTACAAGATCATAAGTGGATGGCCTTATCGGGATAATACGAAATGCGCTCTTGATATCCGTTTTTGCTAGGAAACAGCCGCGGCCTAATTGTTTGATCATTTTAACGGCATCATCAACACGAGCATAATGTACAGTCGAATGCTCGTGAGCAATGCCGTCATTAACAGATTCACCACTTGGAAAAGACAAATGGTGGATTATTCTCCAGGGGCTTTTTTAGGTACCAGCTCCAAGGGGGAAACGCGAAAATTAGGAAAGGGTGGACTGTTGAAAGGCCCAGCCAGGCGATCGACCGCCAATTCTTTCGGGAGTCTAGCACTAACTATCTCAGGGTTCCGTTGCGCGGAAACGAGATTAGGACCAAAAATTGATATACGAGATCCTTCAAAATGAAGGGGAAAACTAAACTTAAAACCATTATATAAATTTAACGCCAATTGCACATCGTATCCACATAATAACGGGTAGAGATTGTCAATTAGAACCGGTGTTGGCAGTACGGGACTTGGCAGCACTTGGGGCTGAGCCAGAGGAGGGCTTTTGGCCACGGAAATTACAATGAATAGCCAGGTGAACAACACCACATTTAAAGCAGTTGTGTTTGTAGTTACACCCTAAACATTCAGCACCCCGGTGGAACTTGCGGCAAAACCCCCTAGGAACAAAGGGTCCAGCAACCGACAAGGACAAATTGTTTGAACTTGTGCGCATATTTCATTGGGGTTTGCTCAAACGCGCATGACCGAAAGTTTGTGGACGGATCCAAAGTTCTCAGTGAGTATAACCCCAAGGTAGTTCAGCCGGATTGCTTTGCCGCAAGAGACGAAATTGCGTGTCATACAAACGCCAATCAGCCCCTCGTGTGGCCAAATCCTGCACTACCTCCCCGTATTTCATTAGTATTGGGGCCTCCAAGGGAAATTTTGCAGTGTAGACTCCAACGAAAATTTGGAAAGCTGAAGTCCATGCCTCGATATTGGGAATGGCCTTCAGCTTGTGTGACAGTTCTAAAGATAAAGCAGGGAGCGAGGAACCGGCTTGAGAGCTCACAGACAAGTGATACCGGGTATCACCTACGCCTGAGCTCAGTAAAACACCAGAATCTATAAATTTGTGCGCCCATATTTTCACTTTAACTTTAGCGCTAACATTAGCATCGAATATTGTTGTTGGAGTTATATATAGAGGCCTAATGAAAGTGTTGATGAGTTTATTAACAATACAGACAACTAATTTCTATTATTTCTAAAGAAAATAAAATGTGCTACATAATGGTGACTTTAATTTGAATTTATTAAATTATCATAGCCAGCAATGCACTGGTGAATTTCTCGATATTATGTACTCCAATATGTTTTCCTGTTAATAACTCTGCCTACTCGCATTACATCTAATTCTGCTACTCTCATTGATAACATTTTCACAAACAATCTAGACACTTATTCATTTAGTGGTCTATTATTCACTGATATTTCGGACCATTTACCAATTTTCGGCTATTTTAGTGATCAATCAGTTGAAAATTATGGTGACGCTTCAGCATATGTAACATTCCGTGATAGGAGTAAGACTAACTCGTTAAAATTTCAAGACCTCTGAAATCACAGATGGTCTGATATTGAGGGATACAGTGATCCAAAATATGCTTATGACAGTTTTCATTCTCATTTCATGCGTATATACTATTCCGCCTTTCCTCTGAAAAGAATTAAAGCAGCAAGGTTCAAAAATAAGCCCTGGCTATCCAAGGGTATTCTTAAGTCCATAAGAAAAAAAAGAAGTTGTACAAGAAATTTCTATGTGTTCCTACTCCTCTAAATGAGGATAGGTACAAAAAGTATAAAAACAGGCTTACTCTTGTATTACGTACCTCCAAACGTCTTCATTATGAGGAGAAGATGGGATCTAATAAATCCAACATTAAAGCAACGTGGAAAATTATCAATGAAATCATTAATAAGAAAAAGCACAGAACCCCGTTGCCATCAACATTTTACTGATAATTTCTAAATGTCACCAATCCTTTAGACATCACCAATAGGTTTTGTGTCTATTTTACCAACATTGGCCAGAATTTAGTAAACGTACCTACAATCATGGCCAAATGTTGTGGAACACAAAGTGACATTTCATGTTTTTACCTTTAATTTGAATAACCCCCCACCCACTCCCCCTATTCAATGTTGTTTGGGATTATTTTCCGCTCAGAATAAGCATCACACAATCTCATTCATCAACGCTAGGAACAACATTGGAAAGGGGGTTCGGGGGAGTTCATTTTTTGCGAAATCTGTGAAAATATTACAACTCGTGCGCCTTTATACCTACTAATTAGCTTGCGTTCCACAAACTTTTGGCCATGATTGTCTGAAAGTGTGACTATATTCAATTTGTGTTTTTATTTATTCAAAAAACAAGAAAAAGCTTTTACGTAACTTATTTTATAATACAACATATATTTAGGTAATATTTAACTGCATTAAATTGAATAATATTTCATTTTTTGCACTTCCGGTTGTTGTCATATTGCTACTATGATCACATTGAATTATCAAATACACTGGAATAAAGTTCGTATATTTATAGACATGGCTTCGTTAAATGAGAAACATCAATGATTGATATATCTCATTACATATAGCAGGGCCAATACAGCTATTTTCAACACAAGACAACGTTTTGCAGATGCAGTTATAGAAGCATGGAGAAATGCTGGCGTGAGATTGCAACACTGGGTTGTGTCGATGGAGGTTCATGCTATATCTGATTCTGAACAAGAAATGAACGAGTACCATTATCATATGGCAGTAAAGTTAACAAAGAAAGCCCGATGGTTACAGATAAGGAACTATCTTGATCACAAGTACGGTATTAAAGTTAACTTTAGTGACTTACATAATACGTACTATAGTGCATATCGGTATGTTACCAAAGAAGACCCACAACCATGTCATTCACATAATCATCCAGATTTGTCGACAAGGCCAAGGACTGAAAACGCAATAGCCGCCAGAAAAAGGAAATCTGGGCAGCCTACGACGAAAGGAAAGAAAAAGAACCGCTGAGAGAGGGGTTTGACGGTTTATGAGGTGTCCCAGGTCATTGAAAAGAAGAATATTACAAAGCGAGCAGAGCTTGTTTGTTTAGCCGTTGAGCAGAAACGAGAAGGCACTACACGGCTCGCAGAATTTATTGCCAATCGTGGGGCTAAAGTGGTGGATGAAGCGTTATCCATTGGTAAGGAATTTTGAGAAGCCGAGGCCAAGGCAATACGCACAAAGAAAACAAGAATCAAAATCCTTCAGGAAGCTAAAGGCTCAACATGTGTCCATCAATGTGAAGGACAGTGGCTGGAAGCTGTGTTAGAACTGATGCGCCTAAACCGAATTGATGTCTCAGCATTCTGTACTGCGATTTATAACGCGCTCCAAAACGGACGAGGAAACTAACGAAATATTTTTGTCTATGGCCCTGCGGACAGTGGTAAAACGTTTATACTGTCACCCTTGAAATTATTTTACCACGCTTTCTGTAATCCGGCAACCGGGACATTTGCATGGCTTGGTATCGATGAGGCAGAGGTCATTCTATTAAATGACTTCAGATGGAATCCGGCCATTATCGCATGGCCAGATCTTTTACAAGCTCTAGAAGGAGATGTTGTCCATTTCCCAGAGACAAAAAATTTTTGTCAACGAGATATAGAGCTGTCTTCAGGTACTCCATTCTTTGCCACGTCTGATGCCCCTATGGCTTTAGTTAAAGCAGGATCGTTAGACCAGGTAAATACTGAAATGATGGACGTGCGATGGCGGTTTCCCCATTTTTGGAGACAGATTGACCAAAATAATCGAGTCAAGATGTCTCCTTGCGGCAAGTGCTTTTCAACATTTGTGTTAGATAATGTTGACATATAATATTATGGATTTTATAGAACTTTCTACATGAAAGCAGACAATCCACTGTTATTGTACCTACTGTTGAGTTAATGGTTATCCGCACACTACAATTACTTTTTAGGGCAAAATATAATTTGTTTATGAGATTTTCGACATTTCTCACCACAAATGCCATATAAGTTTGTAAACAATGCACATTTTATAGTGGGATTTGAGTGAGCACTGTTAAAAATTGTATTAAAATCCTTCGAATCACGACGTTTTTCATTTCGGTATAAAGACCAAGTCGCACAATAATGAACTCAATGCAATGTAGGTTAAAATTCTTTGATACAAGTTACAAAGAACGATTTAATATGTGAGCACTGTTGACAAGAAATATTATCCGACAATTGTTTACATATATTAATACGTTACTATTAATAATACGTTAATTGGTATTAAAGTTAAGTAAATTGATGCCTAAATATTATTCAGTATTTTGTTCTATATCCCTTTGACGAAATCATTTTATTGCTCATACTATCAATTGTTTTATCAATAATGTCGATAGGGAATGTTCTCAATACTTGAAGAACTGGAGTTTGAAACTGTTCGTAAGATTCACTGGTGATATTCTCTGTTACTGCCTGTTTATTCAACTGAGATTTAACAAGATGGAATATATTCTCAATCAGATTTATATCAGGTGAACATGCAGGAATTTTAAGCATTTCTGCCTCGACTTGACCAAGTGATGCCATAGCGACTTTGCTTGTCTGGCATGGGCAATTGTCCATTACAAATAACCGTCTACCGCCGTGTTTAGGCCCGGCCTTACCGAAACAAATGATGCCTAAAATAAGCGGAGGGTTTTCATCAAAATTGTAATATTACGCGCGCGTGCCATCGTTACGCTTTCCGTTCCACCGTGCTATCGTAACAAGTAGCAATTTGACACTGCCACGTGCTATCGTAACAAGTAGCAATTTGACACTCACTAGCTAGAGTCCTATGCCATTTAACATAAAAGCGAGCGTTCAAGCACAAGTGAAAGGAAAGTGTCCTGCGTCTTCGTCTTTGATAACATTAACATAAAAGATATTATATATTAACATAAAAGCGAGCGTTTGAGCGGACCTATGGCGTTCGTGAATTGTTGAGAGACCTTCGTGAACTTGTATAGGCGCTACCGTTTAAAGTGTTATAAATATGTCACACAAAAGTAAGAAGAAAAGACCGTCAAGCCTGTTCGACCTAGATAACATAAAAGTGAGCATGCAAGCGAAAGTGTCCCGGACCGATCGCGTTCGTGAATTGTTGAGAGGCCTTCGCGAAGTTGATGTAAATGCTTTAATTTCGAATGAGTATGACCTTGACGAACATGATATTATTACTATTCTGACGAGCAAAATTTCCGTTCAAATGTTGAATTATCTGCACAAGGCACTGCAGCATGTTCCTACAAACATCACTCGTGTCGTTGATAAAACACCAATGCGGTCAGCCATCATATTCAAAGTTTTTACTAGCCTCCAATCGACAGCAACGGGCACGTTCATACATCCGACTGTGGAAGAACTTGAAACGTACGGCAAGATACTTGAAACTCGCTGTCCATTGTTTATGTCCGTTGATACAGATCTTTCAAACCAAGACAGCTTGTTGGACAAGTATCTCACTCCACCGGTTTCTGTTTGTATACGATGCGACAAGCACTTGTCCATGCGCAACAATCCGTCCAGAGCCGTGCTATTTACTTTAAATGGTCCTGTTCCATGCTCGAAGTTTACCCTGGAATGCAGGAATTGCTCAATACATTTTGGAGTATGCAACTACACCGACAGGTCTGGCACTTGCTTTTATCCTCTCAATTTCGATTTGGATTTGATAGAGGTCAGCAATGTTACATATTTCCATTGCGATTTATATCAGTGGATGCCATCTCTCAGGTAGGATTCGCGTTCTGTGAAATAATATTTGGGAATCTAATATATTTATTAAATAATTTACATTAGATTTGGACATTTATCAAAAAACTTACCAATTGATATAGTGAAGTCACAGATATTAATAAATTTTAAAACCTTTTGAATATTTTGAAGTACTTATAAACGAATAACTTTTAAGTTAAATTAGTTTGCTTTATTTTATATAGTAACCATTGTTGGGTGTAATATTTGGGAATCTAATATATTTATTAAATAATTTACATTAGAGCTGGACATTTATCAAAAAACTTACCAATTGATATAGTGAAGTCACAGATATTAATAAATTTTAAAACCTTTTGAATATTTTGAAGTACTTATAAACGAATAACTTTTAAGTTAAATTATTTTGCTTTATTTTATATAGTAACCATTGTTGGGTGTCATTCAGTGAATTTGCTGAAGCTTATAATGAAATAAATGAGAAACAAATTCAAACATATGCCAACTCATTGAAAGGTTTGTTTGCTACTTTGCTATTAATACAGTAATAGTGATGCAGAGTTTGTGAGCTCCTGTTTTGAAGTTTGAAAGCTTTTTTCTTTTCAAAAAATCTGAAACATAAAATTATAATTGAAAGGCAACTTGTGGCCAATATATTCGTGTTTTATTTTGCAAAAGAATAGACAGAGAATGTCATGAATTATGGATAAATGCATTTTAATTTATGCAAACAAAATTTACTAGTAATACATAAATTGAAGTATTTGTGTCAATTTTTGTATCGACTAAAATTCTTGGTTTCGGAATGATGGACTGGTATTGTACCAAACAAAAAAAGCTGGTACCGCCCATCTCTACACTGAACTATACAAACAGTTTTAAACTCCTATTATAGATTCACCTATATTGGAAGGAGATGCTGATGATAGCGATAAAGGTAGGGATTTACTGCTCTGGCATTTAAAGGGGCATTGTCTGTCATGGGAGTGTCATTTGATACCCTGATCCAGGAAATCCTGGCCACTACATGAACGTGTTCAAGACTCCGACTATGCTGAATGATGGGCAACAACAACTTGTTGATAATTTCGCCCCTAGAGCCAATTTAAATATTTTTTTTTAAAGACGGTGCCATTTCATCTGGCGCTAGTGAGGTGAAAGAAGCAGCAGATCGGTAGTTTTGTTGAGGAGAAGCACATGCTTGAGTATATCAGACATCTTGAGGAACTGCAAATTGTATCTATGATAAGAGAGAATTCCGGATTGTACTCCTTCGATTCCGAATTCTAGAGGGGGGGCATTGAAAATTTTAAAAACTTGGAGGGGGGGGCATCGAAATTTACCAATAACCTCAACAGGGGCCCTGTAAAAATATGAGCTTTTTTCAAGACATCTTCATCCCCCTCCCTCGGTGTAATAAATGTACTTTCCCTAATGTTGAAAGTAGACCATTTAAAACTTGATTTTCAATTTGTAGGCATTTTACCAGGGGAGATGTCCGCAAAAGCAATCGCAAAGTGCTTTTGGCAATGTGAAACTGAGCTGGAACTACTTTCGCATGGTTTGCGGGAAACATGGGTTTTCATGGCTGCAAAGTCTGGGCAATTTACGGGTACAACTGATGATGTCATGGAATACATTGACAAGAAACGCTCTGAAGAGCTTTATTTGCACAATTGCTCAGCTCATTGCAGAGAAAAGGGTATGTTACATGCCTCGAATTTCCCTGAAATCAATCGACAGCAATGGGGTTAAAAATTGCTGTAGAACGTAACAGCTGGCTACGTGCAATTTTGGCAGTTTCCACGACATTTTTCAAACTTAATTTTGTTACTTTGGATTTTTGACAAGCTACAAACATACTTATTTCTTTAGCGTTCTTTTTGCAAAGAAAACTGAGACTAAAATAGTGATTTACACACGATTTGATCAACATCTGAATTCAAGTATCAAAATAGTAATGCACAGTGAATAGTATAAAAATTGCACTATACGGTAAAAAATTGCCATCGTTGCCGCAATGATCCACAACATTTTGTTCTCCCTCTACGGCAATTGCCGCGATAAAATCCGAGCCCTGGTATGTTATGTGGATTTGTCTCATCCCCCTGTATCCTAATTAATTGTCTGTGTATTATATTGCCAGAATAATTATGATGACTTATATATTGTCTAAATAGTTTCTATGTAATTACTGTACATTCCTTGTAATTTACATTGATGTTCACGATTTTTAAATATTTATTTTGTTTGTAAATAACAATGTAGGATGTGGTCAGCTCTATGTTGCAGATGGGAACTGGAAATTAAGATATGCCCATTGCATGTGGAAAGTCCCTATTGAGTTGGTTGGCTTTGGGAAAATAAATTACCCAAGTTATAGGTAATGTATGCAAGGTATATAGGTTTAAACTTAGAGTAACTCCGACTTTTATCCTATTTCCAAACAATGGGTGTTTTATATGGCAAACAATGAAGTCTATTGAAAAGCACAGCATGTAGCACTTCAACAATGCCTATATTGTATAGTAAAGATATAGATTATAGCCAATATAGGTTATATGATGAGAGAACTGTATATTCTTAAATTCAATTTATTTACCACTGACTTCATTCAGTTCATTTACATTGATTATTATAATAAAATTTAGGTATATTTATATTTATGTATGTCAAATTGAAAGGCAAGGGAGAGGCGAGAAGACCTCAGGAAGTCAAAGACTAATTGTATTAAGAGGCCATGTCATTGACATTGTTATTCAGGAAAAAATTAAGGCAAAATTTTAAAAATTATTTGTTGCATGTATAATTGAGGCTCCTATATATGACATGTACATGCACTAAATGTTTTCAATCAAATATTCTTGCAATTTTCGTTTGAAAGAAGAAGTGATATTTATTCCTGTTATTGTGATGAAAGCCTATTGGCGTATTGCTTATATTAGTCTGATGCCTGTATTGTAGTCATGCATATATAGCTGAAATAGTAGCAATATGTCACTTATAGATCAATGCATAAATATTACGATAGCACGGCAGAACTGCACTATATCGTTCATAGATCAATGGCAATGCATAAATGTTATGATAGCATGGCAGAACGGCACTATATGATTATATCGTTCATAGATCAATGCATAAATGTTACGATAGCACGGCAGAACGGCACTATATGCCGTTCATAGATCAATCCATAAATGTTATGATAGCACGGCAGAACGGCACTATATCGTTCACAGATCAATGCATAAATGTTACGATAGCACGGCAGAACGGCACTATATGCCGTTCATAGATCAATCCATAAATGTTACGATAGCACGGCAGAACGGCACTATATCGTTCACAGATCAATGCATAAATGTTACGATAAGAACGGCACTATATCGTTCACAGATCAATGCATAAATGTTACGATAACACGGCAGAACGGCACTATATTGTTCACAGATCAATGCATAAATGTTACGATAGCACAGTAGAACAATGCATAAATGTTACGATAGCACAGTAGAATGGCACTATATCGTTCATATATCAATAAATGTTACGATAGCACAGTAGAACGGCACTATATCGTTCATATATCAATGCATGTTACGACAGCACAGTAGAACGGCACTATATCGTTCATATATCAATGCATGTTACGACAGCACAGTAGAATGGCACTATATCGTTCATATATCAATGCATGTTACGACAGCACAGTAGAACGGCACTATATCGTTCATATATCAATGCATGTTACAACAGCACAGTAGAACGGCACTGCATGTATATCGTTTATAGATCAATGCATAATTAATTATATACTTGACCATTTCGTCATGAATCATGTTCTCAAATATGATTTATATAAAGTCTGCAGATTCCTGATAAAGCAATGTTACGGTAGCACGCGTTCTTTTATTTTTTTGTACGAAAGAGCCGCTTATTTTAGGCATGGTATATACCGAAACATAAATTGAAATTTTTTCTGATAAAATTCGCAAAAAATTGCCCATCCATTTTGGTATAAGGTTCGTTTAAAATTACTCCTTTTCCATAGGACACTGCAACAAGGACGTGTACTCTACGACCACCTGGTAACTCTTTCGATTTGATCCTTTTGTGGTAAACTTCAGTCCCTCACCCTGTTTATGCCAAGCTTTCGAATTGCTACTGCCAGTGTTGCTCATTGGATTGGATTTGTGGATGAAAGACACACCATCCAAATAAAATGCCACCTCATTTTTCCAAAAATTGGAATTTCGTTTGAGTTCCTTTTTAGTGTGAAGTTTCTTCAAAACTTCACAGTATTGTGATGACTGGGAGAAATTCAAACTTATCAGTCATTCATTCAGTCATACAGTAAACTTTCCGGGGGGTGTATACGATATATGTTCGTAGTGATTTATCGTACTTAGTCAGTGCTTTGAAAGTTATTTAGGCAATTTCAGTTAACTTATTTACATATTCTGTTATCCTTTTGCCAAGTTCACAAAAATATCGAGGAATCGCTTTCGTTATTGTAATTTTTTGTAAATTTTAGAACATTCGCTTGTCATGTTGTGTAAAGGATCTTTACCCCGGAACACCCGTTTTAATTATTATATATAAATTCCTAATATTTTTTGATAATTTCAATGTATATATTAGTTTTTAAAACATTTTACATTATAATAAATGATTTTGACCTTGATTTTCACAATTGTCAAATATAAACTTTTTTTGCACAATTTTTTTTCTTTTTCTCAAAAGTATAAATTATCCAAATTAAAAAATATCCAAGACATCCAAGCAACGCATACAAATAGCACTTGACATTATAATAACCTAAAATCATCAAGACATTAGAAATACTTTAAAATTACTGCACGATTCAGTTTCAGACTGTGGAGTAAAATAGAACGATCAAACTCTGCAGTAAATTGTCTTTGTATATATATATAAAAACTCTAGTTATACGCATCCCAAACATGTTTTTAGTGTCAGTTAGCAATAGCCCTATATGCATCTGTTGTCTAAGGTACGAAATTTCACAAAACACTATCGAAAAACGAAAAGAATCTCACCTGACTTGTTGACAGCATAAGATCTCACTCCTTTGGAGGTCATTTATCCAAATTTTCGTTCATTTTAAACATATTCGTGTAATAAACTACTGTTCAACAGACGCAGCTGACATATTCTTTCAAATTTTGTCCTCAAAATAAAGATCGGACGGCAGATGTTTTTAAAATCACTGTTTTATTGCGAAAATTCGACATTTCTCCATTAACTTCAATACAAAAATTTAGTTCGGCGCTTACCAGACTCTCACGCATGCGCAGTGAAAAAGTGGGGACAGAATTTTCCGCGAGTCGGCCATCTTTATACCCGAGCCGGCGGCGCGAAGCGCCGTGCGAGGGTACTAATTCCCCCCGGCTATATACACCCGGGGAAACGAAAGCATTAGGGAAGTCTAAAGTTCATCAATGAGCGCGGGCGTCGGTCACCAACGATGGGTGGTCATCCCCACTGATCTCAAAAATATGGCGGACTGTCATGAATAACGGACACTGATTGGTCCAATTTAAAGTTTGCATTATAACGACTGCATGACGACAGCGAAATAGCAAACATTTCTTGATTTGATGAGTTGATGATTGATAAATTTGTCAAATTTCTTGCACATATTCTTCATTTTTGCTCGTATTTCTGCAAGATTTTGTAAATTTCAAGAATGAAAGGGCCAAAGGATCAGCTAAAAGAACGGAGCCGACGTTAACGAAGGTAAGTTTGTTTTAAATATTGATTTTATAATGGCTTTAAAACCCGACGGCTTTTGCGTATATCAAACAACTTAAAAAGACATACAAGAGAGCATATAATTTCAGTGTATCTTTAATATTGATTCCCTTTTTTATTATATTGAATTTTTTAAATAAAAAATAAAGCAAAGTTACTTGCAGCGAGAATTTGAAATCATTTTATTGCAAACTCAAAGTTTATCGATAAAGCCATTTAATAGTTAAAGGCAGTTTAGTTTTATAAAGAACACTTTAAAACGTTTTGTGAATTGTTTGTTGTTGAATTTTACCTTAAATTGAAGCTGGTATTACGTATAATTACATACCTAACATATATATATGTTGAGAAATTGATAATTTTGTAATTAAAAGTGATATTTTTAGGCGATTTTCATTTGTAAGAATATTCTTAAAAAATTATCGTGTTACCATAACAGCTACTTTAGATACTTCATGTTCGGAAAATACAACGGTTTTGTTAGCAAGGCGAGGGTTTCTGCATGCATGTATTTTCTAGTATACTTAATCTTTGGCATTAGCGAAGTCTAAAGTTGATCAATGAGCGCGGGCGTCGGTCACCAACGATGGGTGGTCATCCTCACTGATCTCAAAAATATGGCGGATTGTCATGAATAACGGACACTGATTGATCCAATTTAAAGTTTGCATTATAACGACTGCATGACGACAGCGAAATAGCAAACATTTCTTGATTTGATGATTGATAAATTTCTTGCAAATATATTTCATTTTTGCTCGCATTTTTGCAAGATTTTGTAAATTTCAAGAAAGAAAGGGCGAAAGAATCAGCTAAAAGAAGGGAGCCGACGTTAACGACGGTAAGTTTGTTTTAAATATTGATTTTATAATGGCTTTAAAACCCGACGGCCTTTGCGTATATGAAACAACTAAACAAGACAGCATATATAAATTTCAGTGTAACTTTAATATTGATTCCCTTTTTTATTATATTGAATTTTTTAAATAAAAAATAAAGCAAAGACCAAAGTTATTTGCAAGCGAGAATTTGAAATCATTTTATTGCAAACTCAAAGTTTATCGATAAAGCCATTTAATAGTTAAAGGCAGTTTAGTTTTATAAAGAACACTTTAAAACGTTTTGTGAATTGTTTGTGGTTGAATTTTACCTTAAATTGAAGCTTGTATTACGTATAATTACATACCTAACATATATATGTTGGGAAATGGATAATTTTGTAATTAAAAGTGATATTTTTAGGCGATTTTATTTGCAAGAATATTCTTAAAAAATTATCGTGTTACCATGACAACTACTCTAGATACTTCCTGTTCGGAAAATACAACGGTTTTGTCAGCAAGGCGAGGGTTTCTGCATGCATGTATTTTCTAGTAGATTTAATATAGACGAGCGTGATATAAACGCGGAACTATAGAGTTACTATAGACAGCCATTTATGTATAGACATGATATTGCATGTTATACTGGACGAGGATATTATATTTCATGTTATTTATAAAATAACGTCTCTGCCTACCGTATACTGGCTACAGTCATAGAAAGAATAAAATATAGTTGTATAACTAAATTTCGTGTCATAAATTGAGCTACGAGATTTAAATTGAAATATTCCTATAAAGAAAATCATAAATAGACATGCAAAAACTCGCGGGCTTCGTATGAAATGCGGCGAGTTAATTGAAGCCCCGAAATAAAGTCTAAAATTGCATCAAAATAATACATATCCATGTTAAATCGTTTGCCCAAGACCTGTTATAAAATTTCGACCAGCACTCATATGCGTCGCCATATTTATTTGTGCGTGCTGATTTTGCTGACATGCAGTTCTCATGAAAATTTGATGATACGGGGAGTGCTAGCTAATGGCACGAATCCCCATATTTGTTATCTCAGCAAACTTTTAACATTGGCATTGCTGTAATGTACACGTTTAAACATTAATCGTCAAGTTAAATCAAATTTAAGAAATTTTACTATTGCTATATATACCGTTTTAACGTTAAAAATTCTCCAACCTTGAAATTTTTTTAGATATGACATTGGGATAACATTTGCAACTCCCCCCCGGAAAGTTTACTCTATGTATCTCTCGCAACAAGGGGGAATTTCGTTCTCGACCAATCAGCGCTTTTGTTTACATTTTTGCCCTAAGCCAATCGGAATGCGTAAAACGCTTCATCACATGAAATTTGTGAACAAACATATGGGGTTACTTCAGAGCTTTTCTGCAAGCGGTTTTTTGGTTTTTTTTGCCATGAAATTGATATATGTTGTTCTTAAAAGAATTCTCCTCAACTTCCCGTGGCGATTTTTGATTAATTGCATGATTGCGAAGATATGGGTCTTCAAACTTTGCCTTGCACAAGCTTAAATACCACTCCTTGAATTTGTAGGTTTCCGAACGGATTAGCGTTTTTAAAAGCCTTTCAAATCGAGGTTTGAGAGGTTTTATTTTTTAAAAGATACTTTTATCTTCATATTTTCACATTAACTTATTAATATCCTGTGTAACAAGTAAACAGGACACTTCCGGGCCGGGACAAGTTGACATGTCGATTTCTTGCTAAACAGCGTGGCGATCAATATGGTTCGTATCTAAATACAGGGAATTTTTAAAATTTTGTTGGTATAAATGGGCTAAAGAAATTCATCAAATATTTGGACTATGGACCTTCAAACTTATGCCAGGTATTTATTTGATTGATTAGCTCAATAACTGTTTCTTGGCTCGTTTTTCGTCGATTTCGACATTTTGTCGACTTCAGGATAATGTGTCAACATTGCATGTTGCAGCCTGTGGACATGAATATTTTCGTTTGTTTGACCATATTAACACTTGTCTTCATTGTTTTTAATCCTTGAATGACAATATATTCATTGGTCTCAGAGTCCTAAACTTAAGGAAGATGGATGACTTTGGGACAGATATCAAAATTTTGTTCAGATATCAAAATTTATGGACATATAGTCATAGCAATAAGCACTGTATCCCAAACAGGCAACATGATAGGATGTGTTCTGGATAGCCTAGATCATATAAACAGGTCCCCAATAGATCCCGAGACTATAATTGAACATTTTAGTACATAAATTTGTGCATTACCAGAATACCTGTGCACAAATGAATATTTTACACATATTATATAATAATGCAATCCAATATTAAGCACCCAGTAACCTCACAAATAGGCCTCCCTTCCAAACATCAGATCTCCCTTCCTAAAATAAGCTCTCCCTGTTAAGGGCTGTCAAAATGGGCCATTCTAGCCCAGCAAACATGGCTGGATTTTCTTTTCAGGGCTAGTTTAATTATCATTTGCCTCACAGGAGTCAGGCTAACCTGGCAAGTGTTGGCAAGAAATTTGTGTGAAATGCTGGTTAATTTGTTAATGGCAACAGCTTTAAAAGGCTTATATTGATCAATTTCTTACTTACTTGGGCCAAATTGTGTGTTATAGCATGATTTTTAGTCGAGTGAGCTGGTTGACCAGCTTATGACCTTTATTAGTGTGAGACACTCAATGCAGGATATCAACTTGCTCCAACCTCGTACCCAGGGCTTTTTGCTTCCGCGGTTGGATGGTCAGCCAAAAAGGCCCTGGCATCGGCTGGTCTGTTTTGCAACCTGATTGGTCAATGATTTTGAATATAATTATTCAATATACGGGGGAAATAATTATTATTTTGTTGAAACGAGAGTGGAATGACAAATTTATAATTAGTTCTTGAAGGACTAAAGTATTGAGTAAATGAAAATTAAGTCTTTGTACATTTGTATAGACGAGTATTTGATTCGGTTCAACATAAATTTCTCACATGCGTTGTTTTTACATCGTCAATTTCAAGAAACGTACATCGTTATACTTATAGTCAAAGATTGTGATACCAATATATTTGCTTATAACACAATTTATATAAGCCAAACGGCAAACGCTGAAGCGGTTTTTTTTTGTTTTGTTTTGTTTGGTTGTTCATTAAGAATTGAATCACAGGCTAAACAGGCTCTGAATATGTTTAATAGTCATCAATATCAGTACGGGCTATGTTGTACCCTGTAACCAGAGGGTATTTATTTTCGCCTGTTTTGAATAACTCTCTGGTGAAATTGGCGTAGTTTTCGGGTTCACATTCCACACATAACGTTCAAAAATGGAAGCAAAGAGTTGATTGGCTGCTGACTATAGGTTCAATAGACTACGTGTTCTGATTGGATATTGTAAACATCATAGCCTGTTCGCAGGCGTTTCGTGTTTTGATTGAATTGAAACATTTGAATTTTGAACTGTCTACATTATAAAATGAGCGAACAAAAAAGTTGAAAGAAGCAGTTTTATAGGCTGCATTAATAGATAGATTGATAAATTTCCTGAATTAAAAGTTTAACGGAGCATCAATATCGCGCCTTGTCCAATTTTGATGCACATTAAAGATGTATTTGCATCTTGCTATCGGTTATGGGAAGAGTTTAATATTCCAAAGTTCTAGCACCGAGAGCAGTGGCGTGCTGGGTACTATTTTTCTGGGGGGGCCAGTTGGCTGTCAACCAATCTGCGCCCCTATAATTTACGCTTGATAAACGAGGGCCGAAGGCACGAGCCGAGCGCCGCAGGTGCGAGGTTTGTCTAGGGGGGTCCGGGGGCATGCCCCCCAGGAAAATTTTTGAATTTAGAGTCTTTGAAATGCCATTTCCTGGACTTTAGGGGAAGATTTGACAGAAATCTGATGGTCAGGAAACGGCATTATAACGTATCGAAATTTGCAATTTGGTTAGAATTTAGTAGTAGTACTTAAATTGGGCAATGCTAACTACTTCCAGCTATTAATCTAACCCCAATTCTATTCTCTACTGATCTAGTGATCTGAATATATTTACAACTTACATCTCTTTTATATAAGAACACACGGACCCCACGCATATGCATTTTAAGATTTCCTTGCCTGGCTGCCAAAAGGGCGCGTTTCAGCATTATTTCATTACTTACATTACTCATGATGTTTCTTGCGCAAACAACTAAATTGCGTACACAAATTTACATTATCATAACTTCAATTATCTAATTTGCGCTGCTCTCGTGGTTCGTGAAGCATAATAAAGGGCGTAATATAAGGGCATAATGCCAGGAAAAAAGGGCATAATTCCCGTGATCCCTTCGAAACCTGACCAATATTCCGGTAATGAGGCATTGCGTGTGATCACTGATCATGTTTCTATATGAACGATTTCGTGTGAGCCGTGAGGTAGCAAATTAGCAAATACGGTTAGACAAAATAGTCTATAATTTAATATATCGCTTTGTCGCCTATATTCTTAGTCTGTTTATAAGCCTATAAACACATCTCTTCAGTTTCTTGGCAGAAGTAACTATATTTTTTCGAATTTCGCGTTTTTTTCCACCCACTTTCAAAATTCAGGGCGGGATCGGCGCCCCCTTTTGATTTTTGCGCCCCCCAAGAATTGCCAGCTGGGGGGGCCGTGACCCCCCCCCCCTGCCAGCACGCCACTGACCGAGAGTAGCACGACGACTTGGCAAAGCCACAATTTTCTGGAGAAAGTCATCTTAATAGTCATTTGCAAATTGAACTATTTCATTGACTCTCACGTCCGTGAACTAAAAAAGCGTGGATGCCGTGTTACATGTTACAGATGGAGAGTTTACATTCGCATTTTGTAATCCCGAGTCTATTATTCGAAATGCGAAATGGAGAGGAATGGTTTCATTTGAAATCTACAAGACAAATTTGCTTGCTTTTGTATTAACAGACAAAGTTCACGTCGGCCCAAAGAGGTGTGTTTAATAAATTCATAAAATACAGATTTTTTTAATGTAATTGCAGGATTAAATTGAATGTATATTGCAAGATTAAAGTGAATGAATATAAATATATATTTATATTAAATTGAATAGATGTGATGTTTTAAATTGAATGAAATTCAGGAGAATGAATACTGCTACAAATGGGCAGGCATACACTGGACAGTAAACATGCGAATGATGCGATAAAACCCTGCTTAGACGGCCTGGCGTCAAGGATAATGATTGGATAATATTTTTAGAATATGATGCATTAAGCCATTATACATTTTTTGCATTCTTCATCCGAACCAGGAATCGTTAACGAATTTACCAGAGGTTTTTCCTTTTTCTTCGCGCGCTTTCTCGCATTTCGCGTTCGCCAAACCTAAAAAAAACTCTGGGCCAGGGTAGCTATGTTGCTGAATGAGTGGCAAACAACGAAAATCGAATAAATCAACTTATTTCGTTGCTTTCCCTTTGATTATATACGCAGCGTTGAGTTTGTTTACTCCTACCAGTTATTAAAATGTATATCATTATTCTATATACGTACTTACACGCATAAATTATCATAATTGAACACCCCAAATACTGGAGATTTTGAGGTCATGTGACCGGCCGATGCCAGGGCCATTTTCGCTGACCGGAAGCAAAATGCCCTGGGTACGAGGTTGAACTTGCTCAAGCGGATGCTGGGCCAATAAATTCAACCAGGCTGTTTCATGTGAATGCAATCTCAAACATATATATAAAATTAATATACGAGGCAGTATCTTACCATGGGCAGGTGTATATTTAGCCCATATAAATGGGCAAGCCAGCTTTCCCGGTGTGTTATTATTCTACTGACAATACCTGGTTGATTCTACAAGATTATGACCTAAAATATTCCAATTGTATAGTTTCAGGATCTGCTAAGGCAGAGGCGCCGGAATACCGATAATTGGGGGGGGGGGGGGCGGG
>CACRXK020000423.1:0-12003 GCA_902702795.2 Paramuricea clavata | reverse complement strand
GGGGCAGGTATTCATATATTCGTGTTCTGCCCAATTAATTTCTTTTGAAATCGATTGTTTTTTACAGTCTGTGAACACGAATATATGAATATCTGCCCCCGCTATTATCGATATTCCGGCGCCTCTGTACTAAGGGTCTGTTGATATGATCTGGGCTAGGCAGCATGGGACCCTAAAGGCAAGTTCATGTTGCCTGATTGTGGGATAGAATGTTTACTGTAAATGGTGAATTTCTTGGCTTGCATAGTTGGGATTCTGCCAACGGATACCACGTGCTTAGCCAGGATAGTAGCAGGGTAGTATCGCGACAATACTGGCAAATGTTGTCTCTTGCCTAGCCAGGTCATAAGAACAGGCCCCAATTGTGACTAGCGGGCCAGATTAAGGAAGAAACAATGAGGGTCCTATGGCTATGCCAGGATTCTGGCAATGGAAACCTCGCGCTTAGCCAGGCCGATAGTAGCAGGATAGGATAGGACATACTGGGAAATGTCGTCTCCCACCTAGCCAGGTAATATGAACAGGGCCCAAATGCGACTAGTGAGATAGATGAAGTAAAAGGTCATAATTATATATCCATAAATTTTGATACCTGAACAGCAACATTGAACAAAATCATTTTGTTCCAAAGTCATCCATCTTCCTTAAGTTTAGAACACTGAGACCAATGAATATATTGTCATTCAACGATTAAAAACAATGAAGACAAGTGTTATGGTCAAACAAACGAAAATATTCATGTCCACTACAGGCTGCAACACGCAATGTTGACACATTATCCTGAAGTCGACAAAATGTCGAAATCGACGAAAAACGAGCCAAGAAACGGTTATTGAGCTAATCAATCAAATAAATACTTGGCATAAGTTTGAAGGTCCATAGTCCAAATATTTGATGAGTTTCTTTAGCCCATTTATACCAACAAAATTTTAAAAATTCCCTGTATTTAGATACGAACCATATTGATCGCCACGCTGTTTAGCAAGAAATCGACATGTCCAACTTGTCCCGGCCCGGAAGTGTCCTGTTTACTTGTTACACAGGATATTAATAAGTTAATGTGAAAATATGAAGATAAAAGTATCTTTTAAAAAATAAAACCTCTCAAACCTCGATTTGAAAGGCTTTTAAAAACGCTAATCCGTTCGGAACCTACAAATTTGAGAGGTGGTATTTAAGCTTGCGCAAGGCAAAGTTTGAAGACCCATATCTTCGTAATCACGCAATTAATCAAAAATCGCCACGAGGAAGTTGAGGAGAATTCCTTTAAGAACAACATATATCAATTTCATGGCAAAAAAACAAAAAACCGCTTGCAGAAAAGCTCTGAAGTAACCCCATATGTTTGTTTACAAATTTCATGTGATGAAGCGTTTTACGCATTCTGATTGGCTTAGGGCAAAAATGTAAATAAAAACGCTGATTGGTCGAGAACGAAATTTCCCCTTGTTATCTCTCGCATGAATTTCGCTACTCGATCACAATAGTGCAACGTTTCCATGGAAATATTGCACTAAGAAGGGTAACAACATCTGCTAAACAAACAAAAGATCCATACCGACTAACTATACGAATATGCATGCCAAAAGGAAGCAATAGATATCATGCAACTCGCCCTCATCAACGACGTAAAAAATAGCAAATTTCTGCAGGAAACAACGGCGCGACGTCGACCAAAACCTCGCGCCACACAACCAACAACCAATTCTGCGACGGACTACACGGCGATGTGCAGATCTCTTGTTGCATGACACAGCGAAATATATCTCTTTCTGGTTCGCGTAATATTCTGTTGCGAAGCCACAATGATCACACAGAAAACCCGCCAGTTTCAAGGCCTTCTGACGCCACCCTTTATAGTCCTACTGCGCAGCTTTCCTTAGAATCACTCCGCTCGTTAAAGCCTATTTAAACGGATGCAACATTTGTTGGACAGTTGTTGTACGATTGTTGGTGCACGTGTTCAAACCGATGCAACAATTAGCCATCAAATTTTAGCAGTTCTATTAGTATAATATTCTGTTGGAAAATGGTTATGCAAAGAACGGTGTGACTCCTTGTGTTGATTGGGCAGTATTTACCGAATATTAATTAAGTACGCATAGGTTTTCAATGTTTTTTTCACAAAATGGCCGCACTTGCTTGCTGCTGTTTCTATATATGTTAAATTGTTATATATATATATATATATATATATATATATATATATATATATATATATATATATATATATATATATATATATATATATATATATATATATAGTGTAGGATTGGAACTGTCAATTTGTGTTTTATTAGTAATGACAACTGTGCTTATCACAGGAAATTTACGGTCGACTATCCTTATCACAGGAAACTTATGTTTTTAAGTTGATGTAGTTAATTACGTTTTTGCATGGAAAAAGCACGCTTAGCCCCAGAACTCGGCAGTATAGTTTGAGACACTCGTAAAGAGAGGACAGCCAGAGAGAGAGATAATTTACGTTGAAAGTTAAAGAGCTACTGGGGAAACATCTGTAAGTGACAATTCATTTGTATATTGTAGTTTATTGTTTAGTTGCGTTAGTGCTAGGTTAAGTATTTAGTATTAATTTAGGTTTATATTCATTTCTATTTAGTCGAACCACGTTTCACGTTACACGTTATAGTTTCGCGTTTATATTACAAGTTTGGTTATTATACGATTATATTCGAGTTTGTGATCTATTTATTTCGTTGCCGTTGGCAAATTGGTAATCTGAACGACCCTTTTCTACGTGCGTTTGAACTGTTTTCCTAACGTTACCTCAATATCGGTCTCAAATTGTGCTCACCCGTGAGCTTTATACCATCTCGGTTTCACTGTGCATGTCAATGGTGTTAGAGCTTACATAAGTTCGAAGATACCTACAATGTATTGAAAACTCTCTGCGAGAAATCTAGCCAAAGTTTATTCATCTCTGGTCAAAACGTAAATTAGTCACGCGATAATAACAAAGAGATTACCATGAGTTTGGTATCACAAGTAATCGACCAACCTGACCCGCTAAGGCGAGAAATAACAGATCACGAACCCGGGGCAAGTGAGCCCGACCAAAACGATGCTATAAAGCGAGAATTAGTTCAGCTGAAAACAGCGAGGAAAACTACCAAATGTGCTCTCACGCGCAAAATGAATGAAATTACCGAATTAATTAAAGATATTAGTAATGTTCAACAAGTTCAGAGCGTATACTGCGAATTTGAAGAGGCCTCAAGAAAATTCTTTTTGGCGCACAAAAACTACCATTCAAAATTAACCGACGAAGATGATTTAGCAGAATGTATAGCTTATTACGAAGCCGAAGTACGTAGAACATCTGCGTTTGAAGATAAGATTACAGCTTGGCTCCATGACAATGTTCAAAAATTAAATGACGGAAACGACCTCTTAAACGAAATTAAACCAAGCGACTCCGTGAGCAATGTTGGCACGGACTATGTTTCAAAAACCTCACGCAAATCTAAAAGTATCCGCTCTGAAGTCAGTTTGTTAAGTTCGCGATCCAGTAAAGGATCAGTTGTTAGCGCAAAAGCCGCTGCTGCAGCAAGAAAAGCTGTTTTAAAAGAAGAAGCGCTAAGACTTCATAAACGCCAAGAAATTCAAAAACAAGAGTTCCTTCTTAAGCAACAAAAGGAAGAACTTGAGCTCGAGACTAAAATCGCGCAAGCTGCCGCCGAAGAACGCACTTATAGCGAGATCGGTGCGACAGAAAATGCTAGTAACGAACAGTGCCGAGAACAGTGCGATGAAAGTTATGAGTTATCGCGCGTGATTCCGATCAACTCACAATTAGTTTCAAATTCCATACCCCCAAGGGAGGAACATTCTAGACATAATCTTGATGTGCCAAAACAATTATCAAGCAATCAACAAGTCCTATCAACACCAATTAAGCTTAACCCACACGCAGGTGCGTGGAGTATGAACAATGTTATAAACGTACCTACATGTCAAGTGAATAATGTCAATGTCAACGAACACATTGAAGCTGAACCTGAACTAGCATGCACGATGGGAAACGCTGAAATTCAGGCAGATGTCCCAGCAATCAACCCCCCGGTATACCAACAAATATCGAACATGCAAATGGCTCAATTATTAGCCCAGCAACAACAGCATACATTAGCATTAACACTACCAACACCAACAGTGCCCACCTTTTCTGGAAACCCTATTGATTTCCACACTTTTATTCAAGCCTTTGAGCAACTAATCGAACAGAAAACAGGTAATGACAGTGCACGATTATACTATCTCATACAATACACCTCAGGCGACGTTCAAGAGTTAATGCGTAGTTGTCTATCCATGAATCCTCAGGAAGGATACCAAGAAGCGCGCAGGCTTCTTAAATCGAGATACGGTCGAAGTTACCAGATCGCTACCGCATACGTTGAGCGCATAAATAGTTACCCGCAAATTAAGTCTGAGGACGGTGCGAGTTTACAAATATTTTCAGTTTTACTTACAAGTTGTAAGAACGCTCTCAAGCAAATTGGCTACCTAAATAAAATAGAAAATCCGGATAGCTTGCAAAGAATCATGGAGAAACTACCTTTTGGCCTAAGACAAAAATGGCGTTACGTCGCTGATGACATCACGGAAGTTCGACAGCGCGAGATCACGGTTGAAGATATCGCAGTATTTGTAGAGAAACTGGCGAGGGCTAGCAGTCATCCAATTTTCGGGAAAATTTCTAAAGAGATGAGATCTGAGAAACCTGCTGGCAAGAAAGAAAGATTCCCTAACGGTTCGTCGTTCTTCACGAATGGCAATGACGGTCAGCGTCCACGTTTGAAATGCCCTTCATGTAAAGGCGAACACTGGCTATCCCGGTGTGAGGATTTCAAGATAAAACCTGTCGAAGAGCGGTTCAAACTCATTCGTTCTCTGAGGCTCTGTGATAACTGTCTTACCTCTGGTCACGTGGCGAGATCCTGCGAGAAGGGAAGTTTTTGCAAGATCGAAGGATGCAAGTTCAAGCATTCCACGTTCCTACATCGCAAAACTCGCAACGTTACTACTGATGATAAATCCAAATCGAATCAACAAGAAAACGACAAAACTGCAACCGAACAAAAGCCCAAAAACGAAGAGAAAAACGTACAAAACGGCTACGTGAATGTTGGGGAAGAGCGGCGTGCTACTCGAAGTGTGACAGGCATGCCGGTCCTTCCAGTGAGAGTTAAAGCGAAAGATTCAAATCGAACAGTAGAAACGTATGCGTTCCTTGATGGAGGCTCCAAAACGTCGTTCGTCACGGAATCTTTGTTGAAGAAGCTCGTTGCTAAAGGTTATCAAACTACACTTTCCAGTCTCGAAGTAAGTGATCTGGATGGTCAGTATACAGTAAATCTCCCTTCAGTGTATTCCGTAATGAAGCTGCCAGTGTCAAAAGAAGATATTCCACGTCAAACCGACATAGATCGTTGGCCTTATCTCCAAGGTATCACGACGACAGAAATCGATGCCGAAGTCGGTTTGCTTATTGGTAATGACGTTCCTAAAGCTCTGCAACCTATAGAAATACGAGAAAGCGTTGACGAGGGTCCGTACGCCGTAAAGACTGCTCTTGGTTGGACTGTAAATGGACCACTTGGACGAGTCGATTCACAAGAATCAACAGCTAACCTTATTCATGCGGACGGAGAGCTAGAGAACCTTTTCAGACGCTTCTGCGACCGAGAGTTCGACGATGTGGACGATGAAATTGCGATGTCATGCGACGACAAGCGAGCGTTATCTGTTATGGAAGAAACTATCCAACTAAAAGGGGGTCACTACGAACTGGCCTTACCATGGAAAAATCCACCACCATCCTTGCCGAGAAACAGACCACTCGCTGAGCACCGATTGAAGTTGCTAAAGAATCATCTGGAGAAAGATAACGAGCTTTTAGAGAAGTATTCAACGTTTATGAATGACCTTCTTGAAAGGGGCTACGCAAGAAAAGCACCAGACCGACAACACGAGGAGCAAAACGACGCGACATGGTATCTTCCCCCACCGCCCTGTCTTCCATCCTCAGAAACCGGACAAAGTACGGGTTGTGTTCGACTGCGCGGCCGAGTATGGAGGTACGTCATTAAACAAGGAGTTGTTGCAGGGGCCGGATTTAACAAACAGTCTAGTTGGTGTTTTAACGCGATTTCGTGAAGGACCGGTGGCGATGACGACAGGTATTGAAGCTATGTTCCATCAGGTTCGAGTTCGACCTTCCGATTGTGATTCCTTGCGCTTTTTGTGGTGGCCAGATAACGACCTTAGCAAAGAACCTACAGAATATCAGATGATGGTATATCTTTTTGGCAGTGTTTCATCTCCTACCTGCGCAAATTTTGCCTTGCGAAAAACAGCAGATGACAACAACGAGCAATTCGATCCAGACACGATCAGCACGGTCAAACGGAATTTCTACGTGGACGACTGCCTCGAGTCTTCACGAAACGAGCAAGCAGCAATCACCACTGCAGAGCAACTACGTATCCTGCTTTCCAAAGGCGGATTTCGTCCGACGAAGTGGCTTTCGAACTCCAGAAGAGTTATCGAATCAATTCCAGAATCAGAAAGGTCCAAATTGGTGAAAGAGATCCGTTTCGGCGAGTTACCAACGGAACGCGCTCTTGGGGTATTATGGAACGTCGAATCGGACACTTTCGGATTCACGATCGTAATCAAGAGTAAACCATTTACAAGACGAGGAATCTTGTCGGTCGTGTCATCAGTGTATGATCCACTTGGGTTTGCAGCGCCATTCGTTCTGCTGGCGAAAGAAGTCCTTCAGGATTTGTGTAGAATGAATCTGGGATGGGACGATCCAATCCCAGAAGAGTGCTCGGAGCGTTGGGAAGCTTGGCTGAGTGAACTACCGAAGCTGGAAAATTTAAGGATCCAACGTTGCTTCCAACCACCTGACTTTGGAAAAGTTGTCTCAACTGAATTGCATCACTTCTCTGACGCCTCCCAACGTGGTTACGGTGCTGTTTCCTACCTACGTTCCACCAATGCCGAAGGAGTCAACCACTGTTCATTTGTTATGGGAAAATCGAGATTGGCGCCACTAAAAACCATTACGATCCCGCGGTTGGAGTTATCAGCAGCCGTTTTAGCGAAAAAGTTGGACAAGTCAATCAGAAAGGAAATTGATATACCGATCTGCGAGTCAGTATTTTGGACTGACAGTACGTGCGTCCTAAGTTACATCGCGAGTAAAGATAGAAGATTTCATACCTTTGTTGCCAATCGCGTCTCCTCCATCCACGAAGCGTCTTCCCCATCACAGTGGAACTACGTGGACACGAAGTCGAACCCAGCTGACGATGCGTCAAGGGGGATACAAGTTAAAGATTTGTTACAGAACAAGCGTTGGTTGGAAGGCCCGGAGTTCTTGTCCCAATCAAAGGAGAGCTGGCCAGAGCAGCCTATCGTTAGCGCCCAAGTCGTCAAAGATGCCGATCCAGAAGTGAAGAAGAATAAAACATTTGCCACGATTACAACTGTAACTGGTAAAGTTGACGAGATCTTTGCACGTTTCTCATCTTGGTACCGCTTAAAGAAGTTTGTGGCATGGATGCTGCGCTATAGACGTGCATTGCGTAAAGCCTGCGAGAAATGTTCTTCAAATGGACACGAACGAAAGCAAACACGTATCAAGCCACTAACGGTTGAAGAGTTGCGCGAAGCCGAGCTGGAAATCATCAAGATTGTCCAAGAACGAAGTTTTACTGAAGAGATTGCGGTGATGCTACGGAATTTAAATTCAGCTACTAATGCGAATGTCATGCCAAAAACAGTCAAATGTTCCAGTCCACTCTACAAGCTTGATCCAGTGTATGATAAGCGCGTCCTCAGGGTTGGAGGACGATTGAGAAATTCCTTGGTTTCGGAAGGAGCGAAGCATCCGTTGATATTACCCGGCAATCATCACGTCGTGACTTTGATCGTTGAATATTATCACGATCTCTCTGGTCATTCCGGTTTGGAACACGTTCTCGCGATGCTAAGAGAGAGATTTTGGATAATCAGAGCTCGGGTTCTGATCAAGACCGTTATTAAAAGGTGCTTCGATTGCAAGAAGAGACAAGCACCTGTAGGAGAGCAAATGATGGCAGATTTGCCAGTGGATCGTGTCACGGCTGGGAAACCGCCATTCACCAACGTTGGTATTGATTGCTTTGGCCCTTTCACGGTCAAGAGGGGCAGAAGCAATGTAAAGAGATACGGAGTCATATTTACCTGCCTGGCAATACGGGCAGTGCATATCGAAGTCGCGAATAGTTTGGACACGGATTCGTTCCTGAACGCGTTGAGGAGATTCGTGGCGAGGCGTGGCCAGCCAGAAGAAATTAGATCGGACAACGGCACGAATTTTGTCGGTGGAAATCAGGAGCTTCGAAGGGCGATAAAGGCGTGGAATCAAGACAAGATCAACGGTTTCTTGACACAAAGAAACGTAAAGTGGGTTTTCAACCCACCTAAAGCGTCTCATCACGGTGGCGTATGGGAGCGGTGTATTCGGACCGTACGAAAGGTGCTGAATGCTTTGATGAAGGAACAAGTCCTGGACGACGAGCGACTAACAACCCTTCTGTGCGAGGTCGAAGGAATTGTGAATAATCGGCCGATCACGAAAGTCTCGGACGACCCCAAGGATCTCGAAGCCCTTACACCCAACCACCTCTTGTTGCTGCGAAAGGGATCCGAGTGTCCACCCGGTGTGTTTACGAATGGCGACCTTTACTCACGTCGGAAATGGAGACAAGTTCAATACCTTGCGGATATCTTTTGGAAACGCTGGACGAAAGAATATTTACCATGTTTGCAAGAACGGCAGCAATGGTCCAAGATCCAAAGAAACTTCTCTGTCGGGGATATTGTGCTAGTAGCTGACGAAAGTTCACCTCGGAATATGTGGCCGTTGGGTAGAGTTGTTGATGTTTGGCGGAACAGTAAAGACGGTCTAGTGCGAAGCGTTGCAGTGAAGACGAAGAATACGACTTTGGATCGTCCGGTGACAAAGATTGTTGTACTGGAAACCGTCGAGCAAGTTGAAGAAGGAAGACCATGAACGATAAGTACAATATTAACATGCATCTATAGTTATACGTTGCATGATAACCGTTTAATATCTATCATTTTTGCCTTATATATATAGTTTGTTAGTTAAAGTCCAATCCTTCTGTTTGTTTAAATGCTCATAGTTCATACCTTCCCATTTAGGGGCTGGTATGTAGGATTGGAACTGTCAATTTGTGTTTTATTAGTAATGACAACTGTGCTTATCACAGGAAACTTATGTTTTTAAGACTGATGTAGTTAATTACGTTTTTGCATGGAAAAAGCACGCTTAGCCCCAGAACTCGGCAGTATATTTTGAGACACTCGTAAAGAGAGGACAGCCAGAGAGAGAGAGAGATAATTTACGTTGAAAGTTAAAGAGCTACTGGGGAAACATCTGTAAGTGACAATTCCTTTGTATATTGTAGTTTATTGTTTAGTTGCGTTATTGCTAGATTAAGTATATAGTATTAATTTAGGTTTGTATTCATTTCTATTTAGTCGAACCACGTTTCACGTTACACGTTATAGTTTCGCGTTTATATTACAAGTTTGGTTATTATACGATTACATTCGAGTTTGTGATCTATTTATTTCGTTGCCGTTGGCAAATTGGTAATCTGAACGACCCTTTTCTACGTGCGTTTGAACTGTTTTCCTAACGTTACCTCAATATCGGCCTCAAATTGAGCTCACCCGTGAGCTTTATACCATCTCGGTTTCACTGTGCATGTCAATGGTGTTAGAGCTTACACATATATATATATATATATATATATATATATATATATATATATATATATATATATATATATATATATATATAATTGTTGTTGTTCATCCATATATATGTATATATATATATATATATGGATGTTTTGATAAGCACAAATATTATAACAGATGGATAGGCCATCCAAACGAGAGTTACAACTGTCAGCTGATGAGAGTTCATGACATTTGCAGGTTATTTATAATTTTCTATATATGAACAACGTTGTGTGCATGACACCTGTCCATAAAACAACTCTGATTGCTGACAATAGGCTGAGGCTTTAGGAAATGCTATTTATCATTTTTTATTTGCATGCTTAGTGTCTTTTGGGGATGAATTGAATTTGTAATCCACTTGCAAGACTATATCTCCAGTTTTGAAGGCCAACTATATATATACTTCAAAAACTCATTAATAATTCATGAAGCAATTATCCAATCTTGAGTAAGAAATTAGTCACGTGCATTAGTCTTTATACCAGCTAAAGAACACTCTAACAAAAGACCATTGTTATGCAAACTATATAAAGGTTTTTATATAAAGATTTTTATATAAAGATTTTTATATAAAGATTGACTTATTATGCATACGTTTTTAAAGTCATTTGAAAAACTCGCGGGTCGTGTTTTATTAGGTCTAAAGCCACTCGCGCTGCGCGCTTGTGGCAGTAAACATAATAAAACACTCCTGCTCGTTTTTTAAATAGTACATAATATATATATATATATATATATATATATATATATATATATATATATATATATATATATATATATATATATATATATATATATATATATATAGTTTCGACTCGGTACTTCGAGCCTTCTTCAGAATACTGAGATTAAAATTACATATGTACATTACTTAATTAAAGTTTTGCGGTGTTGCCACGTTCCTGTATACGTTGAGACCGTCTAATTGGCTGTTCCGCGATTGATCTGATTTCATTGCTGGTTGAAGAATGCGTTGTCATGGTTGAATGAATTTGGCTGCTTGGGATGGCGTCATTGGAATGTTCGGATTGTTGTGTTGCGGATGTTGAAGGAAGTGTTACTTGGAAGTTAGTATTAGTCATAGTATCGTTGTTATTAGTAGGACATTTACGTGTTGTTTTAAGTTGTAAGTAAACAGTGGGAATTTCAACGTGTCGGTTAATTGTATTATCGTCTATACTGTACCATGCCTCTTTAAATTCACGTGCGTGCTTTGTTTGTCCTCGTCCTAATAGTTCGGTTTCTGTCCAGTTGAAGGTATGGCAGTTGTCGTATGTGTGTGCTGCAGGTAGTGATTTATAATCGTATCGTTTCATGGCGTTTTTGTGTTCAGTTATTCGTGTTTCAATTTTCTTTGAGGTTTGACCTATGTATCGTTGTGGACAGTCTCTGCAAGGTATCATGTATATAGCATTTTTTGTTTGTTTTGATGCAGTTTTGTCTTTGTGTTTTGTGAAATATGACCTAAGTTTATATGCCGGTTTGTGTGCTACGTCAATGTTGAAAGGTCGCAATAATCAGGCGGTCATTTCAGATGTACTGTTTATGTAAGGTAGAGTTATTCTTGTCTTTGATTGTTCAGGTTGTTCGTCAGGTATGTTACTCTGTTGTTTGTTACGTATTTTTGTTAGTATTTTGTTAACGAAGTTCCTAGGGTAGTTGTTTTTTATGAAAGTCGAGAGTAGATATTTGCTTTCAAAAACGTACAAAAACGCCATAAAACGATACGATTATAAATCACTACCTGCAACACACACATACGACAACTGCCATACCTTCAACTGGACAGAAGCCGAACTATTAGGACGAGCGCAAACAAAGCACGCACGAGAATTTAAAGAGGCATGGTACAGAAAAGACGATAATACAATTAACCGACACGTTGAAATTCCCACTGTTTACTTACAACTTAAAACAACACGTAAATGTCCTACTAATAACAACGATACTATGACTAATACTAACTTCCAAGTAACACTTCCTTCAACATCCGCAACACAACAATCCGAACATTCCAATGACGCCATCCCTAGCAGCCAAATTCATTCAACCGTGACAACGCATTCTTCAACCAGCAATGAAATCAGATCAACCGCGGAACAGCCAATTAGACGGTCTCAACGTATACAGGAACGTAGCAACACCGCAAAA